>OX457041.1:33562376-33802376 GCA_949752735.1 Lumbricus terrestris
TTCTGTCAGTCACTGGGCCAAAGGGAATGGCTATTATGGCTCGGTGGTCGGTCTTTATGGCTGATGTGAGAACTTTGACTGTTGAAAAGCACTGTTCTGATGAAAAAAGCCTGTCAAGGATTGCACCACCCCTCGCTGGTTGATGGACAAGGGATGTTAATGCGGTGGCCTCAACGACGAGTCCATCCTCCAGTTGGTTGAAGTCTCTGCCCAGGATGATCAGGGCAATCGGATCCCGTCGACATATTTCCTCGACCGTTCCCTCAAGCCTTGTCAAGAGAATTTCAAGGTCGTACACCGGTCGGAGCAGGTGGTAAAGGGCCCCGGTAAACACCACCCGACCAGGCAGCTCCACCCTGATCCACATCAATTCAAGCCTTGAATTGTCTCCTCCTATCACTGCCTCGGCTGCAGGGTAGCAGTCCCTGATAAGGACGGCAACTCCACCTCTTCTGCGGGCAATATGGTCACGTCAGAAAGTCCTGAAGCCATCGACTCGTATGATGGAAGGTTGATGCTTTGACTTGAGATGAGACTCAGTGACAATCGCCAGATCCAGCGAGTATCCATCCAGCTCGGCTGTTAGTTGGTCAAGAGCATGAGGCTAGGCGATGAAATTCGCATTGATGACAGATTCCGGGCGCCTGCAGCGCAGTCTCCAGCGGCGGCGAATGATCTGCATCGAGCATCGGCTGGATCACAATGGGGACAAGATGGCGACTTCGTACGGCAGGACATCGCATACGAGGTTGACGGCGGCTCAGACCATCGATGACACCGTAGATATCGGGCGACGCTTCCTTGTTCTGCCTCGGGTACCCCTGAAGTGGATGATGCCGAGCTCAGACAGTCTACAGGCTACAGATAGGTCTCTCACACACCCGAAACCGACAGCGGGTCCTACGTCGTAGAGCGTGCAGCTGACCGGGGCTATACTGCAGAACTAGCCCGGCTACGCATACAACCGAGTCACGCATCTCTAGACTGCGAAAGGTCACGAGAAACAGACGATAAATCCTCACGAAGTTGGTCAAAAGTCAAACTTTTCAACGGTAATTCCAGGCAATTGCTGTTAACTGATGATAATCCACTCAAAATATCCTGGTTCTCAACAATAAAGCGGGTGTAATCCGAAGTTAGTTGACAAAATCCGTTTACATGGAAAAACCAATGTGCGGCAGCCTATTAGGCACCCATCCCATGGGCAAAGGTTTTTTCGAAGTGGTCACAAACGTAGGCCGTATGGCAATGGTTCTCAAACTTTATTTTCATTGTACCCCACGTAAGGAAATCGAATGATGGTGTACCCCAGCAAAGTCAGATCAGAAACAAAATGCCATCGCGATGTCCCATTGCAGTGACGACTAAAAGTCCTTGGTGACATCGTGCATTAGAGTCATATATAGGGTGCAAAATTATTAAAATATATGTATGATTTTACTCATGTAATCACATGAACAAAAAGAGAAAATTGGCCTGCAACCCTTGTAAGAAAGAGCGTTATAGTGTTGTGGGTTTGTTTTGACTAGCACAGATTTAAAACACTTGGTTTTGATAGGGCCTATATGTCAATTTCAAATGCAAATTTTGGCCATAATTAGTTTTTGATAGTAAGAATAGTTTAAAAACCAGTTTCACACAGATATGATTGCTGAAAGAAATCACAAATTTTATTGCTCGACCAGAAATTAATTGTTAGGCCAATTCAGCTCTCCCCCTAATGAGCTCAATATAGGCTGAGAAATTCTGGCTTTGGTTCTTAAAGCCATTTATACACTATCGTTCCAAAATTATAGTAATATGCCTAAACATAAATATGTTGCATGCACTATATAGTATGTGAGTCTAATTATATGTTGTGAAAGAAATAAATGACGACGCTGTTATATGCTGCAACGTTAAAAATCATTGCTAATCAAAGATAGATGGACACAAAGTCCATAAACTAAAAAAAATTATATTTCTGGAATTTTTTCATGTACCCCTTACCAAAGCCTGGTGTACTCCAGGGGTATTCGTACCACAATTTGAGAACCCCTGCCAGTTTGAGAACCCCTGCCATATGGCCACCCAAGATTGAAATAAAATACCAGCCACTTATGCCACCCAAAGTCATGTTTACATTCCAGTGGAGGACAATGCAGGTCACTGGAATAATCTCGATCATGAGAATCACTGGCAGCGTTTCAATCAACCGACCTCAAAAGACCTTTTCAGTCTATTCCTTGGCCTCAATGATTATCTAGACACTTGTCATCTTCCACCAGTGGGGACTACTCGTTGGCAGCATCATGTTTGCAAACCCTGTCACCTGTCATCGCTCTACCCTATCGGCACAACTTGGTCCAGAGACTCTTAGCATCCATCCATATCATCTCTTGGCTATCGAAGAGAAACCATTGGTTGGGTCCACGCAGGTGCATGAGCCAACTGATGGTGATTCTCAGCTTCAATATTGTGCATTATTTTACTAATTGATTATTTATTTGTTGAAATTACATTTAACATCATATTTTCAGAATGAATGAATGAATGAATAATGCAGGTAAAAACCCATCAATTTCACTTTGCTTTGTTTGCTGATGATGCCAATGCATTCACGCCTGACAAATTGATTACTTAAGCGCGAGTAAATGGTGAACTTGTACTAATAACCTCATCATAACTCTGCATTCCAATACTCCCTTCAGCTTTCACTTTCTCACTTCACTTTGTTAATTAGGCCCCTGCTTAGCGGGACTTGTCCCTTTTGGTGTGCCTATTTGCTCCCTCACTCTTATAATACCTATTCACTTTGAGTATTTTCTTATTGCGAATTATGTCTATACTTTGTTAAACATACATGTACAATTGAATTGATGGGATCAATAAAAATATGTCTATGTCTATGTCTATGGTTCATATACGAGACAGTTTCTTTGAAGGTAAGTAAAACTAATCATATCTTGTTTCATTTACATAATAAATTTGCTTCAGAGTCCAATTTAGAACTTGAGACAGGGCAAGAACTGTGCAGGAAATATGATGCTGCCTGATCAGCATCTATAGCTGGGTAAGCACTAGTGTGGTCCACAAAAATTATTGTTCAAATTTCTTTGATGGTACCCTCTCATTCTGTTACCTTGCCTTATTAGTGAATAAGTGTAAAATTTCAGGATGATTACCGGTAATTGATAATAATAAGTGGTCGCACTTTTCACCATTCGTGACAATACCGAAAAATCAGCAAATGACAGCATTTAAAGCATAGGGCGAGGACTCTTTTAGAATTTAGATTTAAAAAATAAACTGATCATTGTAGACTGCATAGGAGATTGAGTGGCATATAGATGTACTGAATGTTGATATAAAGTTTATAATTTAGTCATAAAATAATTTTTAAAAATTGTAGCAATGGCAGAATATAGGGTTTTCGATTGTTGGACTCTCAGCAGAATGCCTAACGCATGCTTCATTCATTCATTCATTATTAGCATTTATATAGCGCCCCTTCAAGAAACTACTCAGAGGCGCTCCCAGCCCAGCGTCATTGCGTCAAGGAACTGAGCTCTGGGCACAGATACAACCTGCATTAGATATTTCTCCCCTTCATTCTTAGTGATGGATGATTTGTTTTCTTGAATGAGTCTAACAACCACTCTCAGCATTGACGTTTACAACCCTGACAGTCTTTTTGCACTATTTTGCCTTCTGACAATCCTGATTTTGCTTTCACTGTTTAGTATCAATCTCAGTTAGGAACTCACATGGCGGTTCTACTACCTGTAGAAAGTTCAAAGGTTTCACCGTCCCAAAATCTTCCACCTGTAAATTCATGGCTCACCTGCAACTTGAATGCCTGTTTCAGACACTCGTTTCGTTCTTGAATTTGAGATAACTTGACCATCTTTTGCTGGACATGTTCCATGGTTGATGGCTGTGTCTAAAAAGGTCAAGGCTACCAACTCCTCACACACATGATTATTACAAATCCTTAGAAAGAGCTTTGGTGGTTGCTGCAGAAATCACACAGTTTATTTTTGAACGCATTGTACCTGAAGATAGACTTCAGAATTCGAAGATCGCTGGATGGTGTTGTTATCGGGCTTGGACAAGACATCATGTTTCTGTGTATACCAGCCTAGGAAACAGGTTCATATCTCTAACTGGCATTTCTTCTGGTCTGTAAGAAGGAATTGTTCTTTGAACATCAAGACCCTGATGGAATACTAAGAAAGGAGACAATGAGTTGAAGTAGTCCACGGTAGTCGTCTCAATGCTGCTTGCTAAATTAATAATATTTGACGATTTAATTTTGATCAAGTCCGAGTTGATGAGTGCTGCCATAATACTTGTACCTTTCGGATCCTGAATTGTTGTCTAGAGGTGACTTGCAATTAACAGTATCCATGAATGGCGAGCCCTCAGAGACCTTTTTAACAGTGTGATGTCTGATGGGCCACTTGTTGATGGTACAAATGATTGTTTGAAATCATGACCATACATCACATGATGCAGACAAGCAAAATACAGTTTATCTTTCTCAGAATAGTCTCTGTGCTTAACCCTCAGGCTACCAAACTTTTTTTGTAACACCGACTACCAAGGGGGGGTGGTTACCACCAACCCCTGGAATTTGGGTTTGGTTTGAGATATCATAACTTGTAATACACCATTGGATTCAGCATTCATTTCTGCACAAAATGGTATATTTAGGTTTATAAAATATGAATGCACCTCGAAATTATGAATTTTTTACCATGGGTACCCGTCGATTCCACAAAACGTATACTTACGCATAAGCAAAATATTAGATTCTGTGTGTTTTAAACATGATTTATATATGAAAGAATAGTTTACATATAATAAAGTCCAATGTTCAACTATAAAAACTAGTAATAAGTCTTTTTTATGTCCAATCAAAACAAAAAAACATGTTGTAGCTGCTGAAAAACGTTTATGCAGACATATAGGCTTGCGTTGTAAAAACCCCCAACATCTTCACACATTTTAATTTATTTTGAGCACTTCCAGTCACCAAAAGACAAATTATTTAGTATTAGAAAATAGCCCTAAATGCCCTCTACAGAATGGCATAATTTATTTCTATTAAAAATAAATTATGAATAAGTTATAATAGAAAAAACATGAAAATTTTATGAAAATAAAACACCTTTATACACATTTTAATTTATTTTGAGCACTTCCGGTTGTCAAAAGGCAACTCAATGAGCACGGAAATGTAGCCCATATTCCCTCTATAGAATGGTACTTGTTTGTATGTGCACTTGTTATAGCGCCCCTTCAAGCTCTCCCTACTCAGAGGCGCTCCCGAATGCAGAGCGGACAGTAGTTGTGAGACTGTCTTAATCAGCTCAGTGACGTCATCGAGTGAGCTGATTAAGACAGTCTCACTGGGTGAGCTCATTAGTATGCAGAGCTCAGACAATGACAAGCTCCGCCCCTAATTAATATTCATGCTGTGACGTCATTTGCTAGAACTTTCTGGACCATTCTAGAAGGTCTATTGTTCCTTTGTCCGTCTCTTTGTCCGTCTGCGTGTTTGTCTGTCTGTCTGTGTGCATACCTAGGTGATTAAGAGATCGTTTATGATGCGCCCGCGGGTAATGGCTTTATTATACATGATAAGAATCTCTACGGCGCCCCAGCGCAGACGAATTTCAAAATAAAAAACCCAGAAAACTCCAAGATTTTCCACTTAGACAAAGCACTAAATTTTCACTTTTATCTTTTAATGCAGTGAATGTACTATAGTCAATGCTTTAATTTAATAATTAAATGCGTGCAAGAAGTATGCTTGTCAGATGGCGCCACTTATTGTAATTACTTTATTAAAAAGATGATACTTGCATCTTTAAGAATTATTTGTTAACCATTCTTTGGGAGTGATACACGTTTTGTGCAAATATGTGTCCGTCGAATGTTGAATGTGAAATGGATGTGTTTGGCAACTACAAGTGCGAATGTGCCATTTGTGGAATCGATGAACGCACGGAGGATGAGAAAGCTACGAAATATCGCCTCATGAGATTGAAAGCGGAAAATGAAAAACTCAAAAAAGCAGTTACTTGCGTGGTATGTAAAAATAAGCAAGTAGAAGCACTGCTACTTCCATGCAGACATGTAAATATGTGCGACCCGTGTACAGATGAAGCTACAGAATGTCCTGAATGCAATGAACGCATATTGGGCTTTGTCAGAATATACCTGATATAAAAGTTTGCTACAGCATTTCAAGGACTCACTTTTCGTTATGGATCCAACTTGGCAACATCCGTTCTCGGCTATAGTGAGTGGACCTTCTGGATGTGGAAAAACACAATTCACGCTACGATTTATAGATCATTTACATTATATGGTAAAACCACAGATAGAAAAAATTATTTGGTGTTACGGAATATACCAAGAAATTTTCGACAAATATTCGCAAATTCAATTTCACGAAGGATTACCCGACTTGAATATTTTCGATGGTAAGCAGAAAACGCTTCTGGTATTGGACGACCTTATGAGCGAGACTGATGACCGCGTTACCAAATTATTTACAAAGATCAGCCACCACAGGAACGTTTCGATACTGTACCTGACGCAGAATCTATTCTACAGCAGCAAACATACGAGAACCATCAGTTTGAACGCACATTACTTTGTTCTTTTCAAAAACGTGAGAGATTCGACTCAGATAGCAAACCTGG
Source organism: Lumbricus terrestris (assembly GCA_949752735.1). Classification (NCBI taxonomy): domain Eukaryota; kingdom Metazoa; phylum Annelida; class Clitellata; order Crassiclitellata; family Lumbricidae; genus Lumbricus; species Lumbricus terrestris. The sequence goes on from OX457041.1 coordinate 33,569,072, forward strand.
CAAGGCAGATGTTCCCCGGCAAGTCGAATTTCATGATAGAAGCGTTCGGAGATGCGACAATGGCGCCTTTCGGATATCTGTTGGTTGATCTCAAGCCGGAGACGGATGAACGTTGCAGATTAAGAACGAACATTTTCCCTGGCGAGACGCATTTTGTATACGTAAGAAAGTGAATATAAGGTCGTGTAATCGCTCGAACGTTCATTCGTTGAAAATGACGGCTCCACTGAAGGAGAAATTTGAGAAACTGAGATTGCTTAAAGAGTCGTCACCCAAAGTGAGGAAACGTATTTTGAAAGATTGCAACACCTCTCTACTTTACTGTCTCTGTGAGTGTGCACTCAACGTTTTAAAAGGAGTTGTTCCTTTGGAAAAAGCTCAGAAGAAGAGACTTGGTCGTTTCAAACACAAGTTAAGAAAATTGGCTTCCAAGAAAACTCGTGTAAAGATTAAGAAACGATTAGTACAGACTGGTGGTTTCATAGGTGCATTACTTACCCCAGTGCTTTCCTTTCTGGGTACCTTGCTAAGTAATAAACTGTAGCATGGAACATACAAAGAAGATGGTCTTGGTTGAACCCAGACAGATTGAAAAATGGAAGGAAACCATGTTGGACAAGACTTTGTCCAAATTGGATACGCAGATGTACGACATTCTGCATCGCGATATTGCCGATGACGATAAAGCCAAACTCTATTCCAACAGTCTGAGTCGCTATCTGAACATTGATAAACCTACTGTACTTACCAAATTCGAAAAGAAGGAAGATGAAGTGTCAACTGTTGAGAAAGCACAACCGGTCAAAACCAATAGCATAGAAGCTCAAGTCTTGGAAACCGTGCCAAAGAAATGGAAAACGCAGGCTGCTAGACTTTTAACTCACATGAAGAGCAATCCTGACGTTTCGTGGTCTACTAAAGGCGAACTTGTGCTGAAGAATGCGACTGTTCCGAAGACGCACGTGGTGGACTTGGTAAACGATCTGCTGAGAAAACGTACAACAGCTTCACCGCCTACCGGATGGATGCAACTGGCCGACGCCTTGAAAGATTCCAACATTCCTCGCGAGTTGATCGGCAATCAAGATCGTTGGAAATATATTAACGGCCCGCTCGATGATAGTCAGCCATTTACACCGAAAAGTATACACGGAGAACAACATCAACAACACCATCTGAATGCGAGTTGGTTACCCTACTGATGGAGTCTTACTTCGATCCTAAACAGCCGGCTAGCTTCGGCGGCGTATCTTCCTTTCAAAGACATATTGACGATAAATTTAAAACTAAGGATGTTAAACATTGGCTTTCGAAACAGGACGCTTACACGTTACATAAACCTGTCAGGTTGAACTTTAGGCGTAGACAGACTTTTACAGTAGGAATTGACGATCTATGGCAAGCTGACTTGGCTGATCTTTCTGCATTGTCGAAACATAATGATAAAAATAAATATATTTTAACGTGTATAGACGTCTTTTCTAAATATGCTTGGGCAGTTCCGCTCAAGTCAAAGACGGGATCAGATTTGACTGCCGCCTTTTCGGCCATTTTGGTAGATAGACAGCCCGCTCATTTACAGACCGACAAGGGAACAGAGTTCCTTAATAGAAGTTTTCAATACATGCTGCGCAAGAACTCCATTCGCTTTTACACAACTGAAAATAGCGATATAAAGGCCTCTGTAGTAGAAAGATTCAATCGCACGCTTAAGATGAAAATGTGGAAGTACTTTACGTATAAGAATACGTATCGATATGTTGATGTTTTGCAAGATCTTATGCAATCGTACAACAATACATATCATAGAAGTATAGACATGATACCTAGTCAAGTGACAAAGGAAGACGAAAATAGTATTAGAAGTCGTTTGTACGGTCAAAAGAAAAGTCCAGCAAAGTGGAAATATGCAGTAGGTGATAAAGTGAGAATTGCAAAGGCTAGAATCGCATTCAAAAAGGGCTACCTTCCCTCTTGGTCCGAAGAGATTTTTAAGATCATAGCTCGCATACCTTCCGATCCAGTAACTTACGAATTAGCTGATTTAAAAGACGAGACGCTAAAGGGTAAATTCTACGAAGTCGAATTGCAAAGAATTTTGAAAGATGATGATGTGTACGGTATCGAAAAGGTCTTAAAAACGCGTAAGCGCCGTGGAAAGACCGAATATTATGTCAAGTGGAAAGGTTACGACGACAAATTTAACTCTTGGACTCAGGATATATTCGATGTCTAGCACTGACAATGCGCATTCTGTAATAGTCTACATGCGAGTATGGCTCACTTTTATCTAGCGCTACCAAGCAACAGCTCCATGAAGTATTATCCAAGCAATACTGCGGCACACTTTACAACAAAATTGGAAAACGGCATTTCGTTATCGGGCGATTGGGAAGTTGGCTTGATTGAAATACATTATCCGCACACGTGGAACAATATAACATCCGACGATTGTGAATTTATTTATTGGCAAGAATCGAAAAAGTATTCTGACGGTTTGCATTGGCCAGGCGATCAAAAGACAATACAATTAGCTACTGGATATTACGAAAATATGCATGATATTGTATATGCTGTAAATACGAATATACAGGAGTTTGCGGTCGAACATAAACTTGATAAATATTCACATTTTAAATATGACACAATAACGAAAACACTCAAAGGTAAAATAAATCTAGGAGCGGGAGTAAGATTCTCCACAGCACTATGCTTTATTTTGGGCATAGACGAAAGACAGAATCCTATTTATAACCTCAATTTTGGTAAATATGACGCTGAAGAGAATGAAGAATATTATAAAGAGCATTACGAAGAGTTTAATAAAGTATGGGATGAGGTACCCGATGTGGAATGGGAATCTGAGTATATTGGAGATATAAATCCAGCATTCTCAAGCATACACGTTTATTGCAACATTCTGTCACATGTACCTGTTGGCGATACGACAGCCCCATTACTTCGAATAGTTCACATTGAAGGCAAAAATGGCGACAATGTGCATATCATGTACGAGAATGCAGTCTACGTACCCCTTCAGCAGAAAAGCTTCGATTCGATAGAAATAGATTTTAGGGGCGACACTGGGAATGCAATACCATTCGAGTATGGGAAATCGTTCGTATTACTTCATTTCAGACAGTGCAAGAAACTGCATCTCATTCAATAAAATATGGCTCAATTTTACCTTACGCTCCCCAGCAATAGTTCCATGCTGTTTTATCCAAACAATACCATAACACATTTTACCACGAGATTGGAAAATCCAATATCCCTAACCGGTGACTGGGAAGTCGGGCTAGTTGAATTACAGTACCCGCATAGTTGGAGCAATTTAGAAAGAAATGAAGGTAGAATCTCGTATATGCACGTCAAGTTTTCTGAAACGGGTGACATACTACCAGGATCGCTGCATAGAACTACACGACTGCCAACTGGATACTATGAAACACCACAAGATCTTATCGATTCCATAAACAAATTTATAAGTCTTGTTGTGGATGAAATGGAATTGACTACATTCCCAAAGTTCAAATACGATCCTATATCGAAGCGACTCAAGGGTGATATAAACAAAGGTGCAAATATTCAGTTTTCACCAACCATATGTTCAATGCTGGGCGTTGATGCACGTCAAAATCCAATTCTCAATTACGATGATGAGGATGACTACATTGTTGATTTCGTGGGCGACAATGCTTGCGATGTAAATCGTGGGTTTTGCTCTCTGTATGTATATTGCAATGTGTTGGAACAAGTTCCTGTGGGAGATACGAAGGCACCACTGCTCAGAATTGTAAACGTGTCTGGAAAAAGCGGTGATAGCGTGCGTGCTACTTACGAAAAGCCCGTTTACATTCCGTTGCAAAAGAAGACTTTCGACTCCATCGAGATGGATATAAGGGGCGACACTGGAAGTCCTATCCCATTCGAATACGGGAAGGCAATTGTGACACTACACTTTAGACATCGTAAGATACCTTATCTTTTGCAATGAAAAAACAATTTTGCTGCGATGAAAGACGTTTGGCATACGAGGACTACTATGTACAACAGAGTGGCAATGGCATGCCAGTTTTTCAAGGTACGCGCATGCAACGTGGGCATGGCGTGGGCAGCTTTCTTGGCGGTCTGTTTAGAAGTGCCTGGCCGCTTATTCAGACTGGCGCTAAGGCAATTGGCAAACAGGTTTTGAGAACCGGTCTGCAGATTGCCAACGACGTCGCGGACGGCGGTCAGTTGATAGACTCGGCCAAACGTCGCGTACCAGAAGGTATAAAAGCGTTTACATCTTCCAAAGATGACAATGTGCAAAGCGGTGGCGGCAGGAAGAGACGTAAAAGATCGTTGAAAAGAATTAACAAGAGAACCAAGGAAGATATTTTCGGCAAAGTTTGAAAAATGGCGTTCGTTCATCCACAATCTTGTGAATGTACAAAGAGCGAATTGGATCTGTTTACCGTACCTCCCACACAGACCAGTATCGAAACCGGGTCGTACGTAGAGTATAATCCAATAGCCACCATTTCGCAAGGTACGCCGATCGAATTTAGCATTACAGGGGCCGGCCAAGATTATTTGGACTTGTCGAATACACAGCTATACGTCAGGGCAGCAATAATAAGAGCGAATAACGATCCGACTGATGCTGGCGACCATGTTGGACCTATCAACCTATTCCTACACAGCCTGTTTTCGGAAGTCGACATCACTTTAAATGACACGCTCGTTACTTCTTCTAACAACACGTATGCGTATCGTAGCTATATGGAGACCATACTTAGTTACGGTGATGCAGCCAAAGCTTCGCAACTTACCTCTGCTCTCTTTTACAAGGATACAGCCACACACTTGGAAGACGCCAATCCGCACGACGACGATATAGCGAATGTCGGTTTTAAGAAACGCAGTGCATTGACCGACGAAGGGCGCGTCGTTGATATGATAGGCGGGATTCACAGCGATCTCTTCTTCCAAGAACGGTTTCTCCCCAACGATATCAATATAAAAATCCGGCTCGTAAGAAACAAGGATCCATTCTGCTTGATGTCAGCGACAGCGGGTGCCGCATATAAAGTAAAAATCTTGGAATGTAAGTTGTATGTTAGAAAAGTAAAGCTAAGTCCGTCGGTGTTTCTAGCACATGCTAAAGCACTTGAGATTGGCAATTTGAAGTTTCCCATTCGAAGAGCCATTTGCAAGACTTTCACGGTTCCGGCAGGAAACTTGGATGCGTCACAGGAGAGTCTCTTCTCCGGTCAGATTCCTACACGTATCGTTATCGGTTGCGTTGACAACGACGCGTTTAACGGAGTCTATACGAAGAATCCATTCAACTTCAAACATATGAACCTGACCCAACTAAAAGTGTACTTGGACGGTCAACAGCAAACGATCAAACCTTTGGAAACGAATTTCGCAAACAATCAGTTTGTGAATGCTTACGCTTCGCTGTTTACTGGTACCGGAAAGTGGATGCGTGACGAAGGAAATCAGATAGCGAGAGAGGACTTTGCCGGTGGATACGCTCTTTACGCATTCGATTTAACACCGGACCTGGCAGAAGGTGGTCACTTTAACCTCATCAAACCGGGAAATATTCGTGTTGATATGAAGTTCGGGCAGGCTTTGGCTAGAACCATAAACGTCATCGCATTCGCAGAATTTGAAAATATTCTGGAAATCGATCGCTCCAGAAACGTGATTTTCGACTATACCAACTGAAATGGACGGTGACACGATATATTCGATACTACGTGCAGATGCAAAGTGTGATCCCATGTTTCTGGGCGTGTTTCCATGCGACCGCTTACCTTCAACGATAAACAGAAATCGTCCCTCCATTCTCGTGTGTAATACAGATACGTACGGCAATCCAGGGAAACATTGGATCGTTATTTACATAGAGAATTCTGCCTATGGGGAATACTTTGACTCGCTGGGCGCACCACCCGAAGCACCGTTCAGAACATTTTTACATAGACATTGTGCACGCTGGATTTTTACTGATCGGCAATTGCAAAGCTTAGTTAGCAAATTTTGTGGACATTACTGTATTTTATATTCGTTGCATAGAGCTAGAGGTAGAAATATTAATGCTGTAGCGAACATGTTAACTTTTGATACTGGATTGAACGATTATTTGGTTTATAATTTCGTTTCCAAAGCATAAGAATAAAGTTTCTGGAACTTGAAAAGTGTTGTAGTTATTTGTATGCGTGAATCTGAATGCTAGAGATCGAAAACATATCAAAGTTCTGCTATGATCATTTAATAATGCACACACAACAGATGGCGTCAACGTTGTAACAAACTTCATCCTTGTACCCATTAAAAGATAAAATTTATAAAATCTTGGTTTTTTTTCTGAGTGGAAAATTATAGATGTAAAATTTGGGTTTTCTAGGTTTTTTTTTTTCTAGGTGGAAAATCTGGGTTTTTTTTTCTAGGTGGAAAATCTGGTTTTTTTTTTCTAGGTGGAAAATCTGGGTTTTTTTTTTTCTAGGTGGAAAATCTTGGGTTTTTCTGGGTTTTTTTTTTCTAGGTGGAAAACCTGACTTTTTCTAGGTGGAAAATCTGGCTTTTTTCTAACTTTTTAATTCGCTGCTTCTAGCATATTTCTTTTTCTCGAAGATGGCCCGCGGCACAGATTCTTATAGCAGCAAATAAAGTCATTCATAGACCTTTCTTCATTAACGTATCGCGTCGGTCGAGTAACCATGCTGAATAATATAATAGTTTCTTCCACCATAAGAAACACTGATAGTGCTAGTCACAAATCTGCATTAGGAGAGGGTATCGCTTTTCGCTTTTTGTAGAATGGATTGGAAAGAAAAAGTATAGTTTAAAATGCATGCACGTTGTGATTTAAAATGTATGAACATCGGTTTGACATTTAATTATGACATACACATGTGGAGCAAATGCGCAGAGGGCTTAAAGAGGATCGGTGACCTTTGTATAAGACACGCGTGATCGGTCCATTGTTAACACAATAGGTGTATGCAGGGTCGGTCAGAAGCGCCGGAGGGCACAGAGGTCGACTTTGTCAGACTCGTGTTCCGTCACGCTGCGTGATTTCTGGTGTCGCTGCCCCGATGCTCTGTACAAACACAGATATTCGCCGAGTATGCGCTCGCGCCCTTACTCTAAATTTCTATATGTTCCAAATTTTACCCTTATATCTCCAATATGCTTATTAGATGCGCCTTGCGTAGAAAGGTCTGTCTGTCGCACTGCCAGTGTAGTTCCTATATAATCGAGGAGGGATCCGTAATTGTTTCCTCTTTTTAAGATGCAGCGCTGAATAAATTTTAAGAAACACCTCTGCTGATTGTATTGATTTATTGCTTATGACAAGTGTGAATAAAATATTATGCAGCACATATAGAATGAACTATGAGAGTGAAGCTGGTCAATTCTTAGTTCTGTTTAAAATTAATGCGTGATGTGGACGGTTGGTTTGATAGCGCTCTCACACGCATAATGAGAGTCGCATACACAAAGGTATACCCTGTAAAGAGTATTAAGCCACTACAATGAATTCTTCTAGAAAATTCTACCCTTAGGGCAGTCCAGTATTGTTAAGGACTGGCCTTTGTATAATGCATGCGCGATCGGTCCATTGTTAACACAATGGCCGTATACACCGCCCGTCAGACGCCGGAGGGCACAGAGGTCGGCTTTGTCAGACTCGTGTTCCGTCACGCTGCGTGATTTCTGGTGTCGCTGTCCCGATGCTCTGTACAAACGCAGATATTCGCCGAGTATGCGCTCGCGCCCTTACTCTAAATTTCTATATGTTCCAAATTTTACCCTTATATCTCCAATGCGTTTATTAGTTGCGCCTTGCGTAGAAAGTTGTGTCTGTCGCACTGCCAGTCTAGTTCCTATATAATCGAGGAGGGATCCGTAAATGTTTCCTCTTTTTAAGATGCAGCGCTGAATAAATTTTAAGAAACAACGCTGCTGATTGTATTGATTTATTGCTTATGACAAGTGTGAATAAAAGATTATGTAGCGCATATAGAATGTACTATGTGAGTGAAGCTGGTCAATTCTTAGTTCTTTTTAAAATTAATGCGAGACGTGGACGGATGGTTTGATAGCGTTCTCACACGCATAATGAGAGTCGCATACACAAAGGACAATAGTCAATATGCAAATAGGCAAAGCGTGATAGTATCTAGGTATGCACACAGACAGACACAAACATGCCAAAGATAGCCAGGCATACAGGCAGACATACAAACAGTTACTGGAATCTTGGAGAACGTTCTCGTAGATGACGTCACAACATGAATATTAATTAGGTATGTCATTAAAGGCTGCTTATAGCCAGTTAGGTATACACACAGACAGGCACAAACATGCACACAGACAGACAGACAAACACGCAGACGGACAAAGAGCAGGACAAAGGAACAATAGCCCTTCTAGAATGGTCCAGAAAGTTCTAGCAAATGACGTCACAGCATGAATATTAATTAGGGGCGGAGCTTGTCATTGTCTGAGCTCTGCATACTAATGAGCTCACCCAGTGAGACTGTCTTAATCAGCTCAGCTCAGTGACGTCACTGAGCTGATTAAGACAGTCTCACAACTACTGCGGACACTGCATCGGAGTTTCATGCCGAAGCGCTGAGCAATTGTGAGTGAAGGACTTGCCCAAGGTTCTTACGCGGCGAGGTGGATTCGAACCTCGAACCTTCCGGCTTCAAGGCAACAACGCCACCACTACACCACCGCGTCCCACATAATTTGTATAATTTGTGTCTCTTCATATTAAAGGGCGCAAAAGTTATAGCCAATAATCTAAGGGGGTGGTATGGGGGGGGTGGATACCCCCCCTGGTACCTTGGGTATATTGGGTATAAATTTTGAACGGTAGGGGGCATCATCAAAACTTTTAGCTCAAAATGTGTCCCAATGAACCCTCTACAGCTACCTAAAACGTCAAAATTTTATTCCAAACAGAACGTTTGATTTGCGAAAAACCTAGGGAAGGGGTGGATACCACCCCCCTTTGGTAGCCCGAGGGTTAATGCTGCAATGTCGAAGCACATCACTTTGACTCTGTCTATACTCTATAGCAGGGGTTCTCAAACTGTGGTACGCGTACCCCTAGGGGTACGCCAGGGGCTGGAAAAGGGGTACGCGAAAAATTCCAGAAATATTAATTTTCTTTGAGTTTATGGACTCTATGTCCATTTTTCTTTGATTAGCAATGATTTTTTTAAACGTTGCAACATGTAACAGCATCGTCATTTATTTCTTTCACAACATATAGATTATATTAGACTCACATACTATAGCCTACAGTGCATGCAGCATATTTATGTTTAGGCCAATTACTAGGCCTATAATTTTGAAACAAATACTGTAGGCCTACCGGTATAAATGGTTGAAAGTACAAAAGCCAGAAATTCTCAGCCTATATATATAGCCTAGAGCTCAAATAGCAGAGAGCTGAATTGGCTTAAGGATTAATTTCTGATCGACCTTTAAATTTTGTGATTTCTTTCAACACGTCATATCTTGGTGAAGCTGGTTTTTAAACTATTCTTGCTACCAAAAACAAACATGGGGTTAATTTGCGTTTGAAATTGGCAAATATTAAACCCGATATTTTAAATCTGTGCTAGTCTAAACAAGCACATGCACTATAATAGGTTGGCTCTTTCTTGCAGGAGTTATAGACCAATTTTCCATTAAATTTTTTTGATAGGATTATGTGATTCAAACTAAATTTTGCCCCCTAAACGATGTCACCAATGATCAAATGGACTTTTAGTTGTCACTGCAAGGGGACCTCGCAATGGCATTTTGTTTCTGACATGACTTTGCTGGGGGTACGCCATTATTCGATTTTCTTACTTGGGGTACAATAAAAATAAAGTTTGAGAACCCCTGCTCAATAGCCACAACCTTTCAACAGAATCACAACAGTTTGTCTTGTTTTTCGCCTGCGCCATGATTTAATCCTTGCACTCCGAGTAATTAATTCACTTCATAAATGCATCTTTGATACCAGTAGCCATAGGCGGAGACGGTCCAGAAGTTGAGGGGTGGGATGGATGAGCGGCTGAAGGACGATCGCCGAGAGACGGCTGAGTCATCGACGACATTTTCATCGACCACAATTATTTTTGATGCCCTTTTTATTCATTTTGTCGAAATCTAATGAAAATATACTATTTTCCCAATCAAAATGGCTGATGACCTTTTTTCTAACCTACTTATATTTTAACAGATTTACCGATATTATCCTAACACTCGAAATTTCCGATGCTCTTTTTAGTATATTTCTGAACTGTTGGGAGATATGAGCATGTGTTTGCGGTGAGGGGGAACAGTCTCCCACCACAAACATTGGTGGACCATCCCCATAGGTCTCCGCCCATGCCTGTAGCACACTGGCAATCTATCAAATAGCTGCTTTGCAGTATTACCAGGAGGGATCTTCCCATCTATCGAAAGCATTACTATCAACTTAGCAACAGGTAGCCTACATCCGTAAATTTATCCCTTCCTCGTACTATTTAAAAAATGACCCAAAGGTCATAATATATACCCTTGTTTTATATGCTGTAATATATCTTACCTTGTCGCGCAACCTCTAAACTTTGAGCAATTTCAATAAAATTTGGTAGGAATCATTGACACATGATGCATAACAGAATAAAAGGGTACCGTCACAAATTCTTCAAACTTTATTTTTCCCCATAGCTTTGTGGACCACACTAGTAAGCACACTAAAGAAGATAAATTTGAGGTGAAACTTAACTATGAGTTTTAGTAAGGAGGTCAGTAAACCTATCACATAACATAAAATTTAACTAAGACAATTTGTCAAATTCAGTTAAAGTACCATAGAGAAACATTTTAGAGATCATAGCTCATGAAAGAAATTTTAAAAATAAATAAGAAAATACCTGAAATAACTAAATACAGTAACTAATCGAAAGAAAGCATCATGAGAAGTAAAATCTCAGAAAGGCTAAAAATACCACATGGCAACAAGAACATTACTAAAAGAATTTAAGAGATATGCATAAGAACACATGCAACAACAAATATTTACAGTAGCCATTGAACTACTTAAAGAAAAAAGCACCAAGTTGAAGATCCATTGCAAACCCTGCAAGAAGTAAGGAAAGGGCAAATGGACATTATCACGCAGAAATACTATTGCGTTTAGTCACGCGCGCTATCCAAGATTTGCCAAGCCAAACCATGCAGGGGAAGCATACAGAAGACATGCTAATGTGGTGGCCCGAACTACATCATGTAAGCGAGTCATGGAGAGGTCATGAGATACAAGGACATGTACCATCTAGAGTAGTGTGGTTCACAGATACATGGTAAAAATAAAGTTCAAGCTAAAAACCAGGGCGCCCTTCCAGTTTGTTAGACCTATCAATAGTATTATTGAGACAAAATTTCAGCTTCCTATTCCAACCGGAAGGCGGTGCTCAACGACTGTCTTACATTGCATGGGCCAATGAAAAGACGTTAATTGTAGAAATAAATGTGTTGAGCATATATTCCAATACAATTGTGCTTTATTTCAAGATAGATCATACATTACTGTAACATGACAATATGTGTGACACTTAAGCAATTGTTGAGCTTGAAGTATAAAATTTCAGTAGGTTTTAAATATGGAAAATGTCAAAAAATGTCAAAAACATCGTTAAATCCACGAATGTCTATTGTTCTCGTTTTATGACTCCAAACATACGATGACGTCTACACTGTAGAAGGCTTTGCAAGCACAGTGTCAACAGCATATTTCTTTGTTGATTGAGTGGGGACAGCTTTCCTATTTGACTCAACCACTTGGAGAAAATACTGCTTTCTTCTTCATCAGTGATGAGTCAGTTTAATTCCTTGAACAACTTCACACTTCTCTCAGCCATGTCGTTTACCACTTTCTATTGCCGACTTCAGCCCTACCCTGCTGATAATCATCATCGTCAGGCTATTGCACTGGTGTAAGTATAAAAAGGAATCACTAAATTTCAGGCATGGCAGTAGTGTCAGTGCTCACTTGGTTGCAAACTCGCCCAGGCAATCCCCCTCCTTCTGTATCGCAGCACTATCGTCAACACCCTTTTACTAGGGTTTGCAGTCATTCTATAAAAATCTTCACCTTATCTGTACCATATCAGGCAGTTGGCAGTATAACAGTGTCAGACATTCAGCCTCAGCTGAAAGGCACTAAGTAGACCCTATTGATAATTTTCTAGAACATTCATGGCAGCAACGTTGAGCTCCTACAAGTAATAGTCACCTGAATCAAAAGGCCTATATGAATCAAAATTGACAGATCTTGTCCTGGAGTTTCAGCAGCAAGGGGATGCCTTTGAGTGAAGAAGGGCACCCAATCACACAAAAGGATAAATCTGAGTTTTTCTTTTCCCTTAGATTGAATACTGATTGCTAAATCGTACAATTATTTTGATGGTATGCAGTAACCTGGCCATTCAACGTGCATGGTAAATTGGGCTCTCCAGTTTCTTATTAAGGGCTGACTTCCAATGACAACCATTGACACCTCAATGACTTCTTGGTAGTCGTCTCTGAAATTGACTTTAATTTCAGCAGTATACTTGATAAAACTGATCACTCTCTCATGGGAGGCTTCAGTAGCGGATACGACTTCCAGTACTCGGATGTTGTCACGTGTCACACCATCCCACACAGCTTTAAATCTATTTAAGATTGGACTCTATTTTGGATTAGATGGACAACAACACAAGATGAAGATTTTGGCTTAAATCAACTCCATCACAATGACGACAGCAGGCCAACCACAGGAACATTTACATATCCTGTTTTCCCGAAAAACGTACACTCCTTTAAAACGTCCGGTGTTGTGTCAAAGATCAAGTCTTAGCCATTATCAGCGAGTCTCAATAACTTCAGAAGATGATGAATGACCTTGGATTTAAATTATATCCTGTCATAGAGGGACATTTGGGCATACCAAAGAGTTTAGCGACACCATCACCTGAAACTAGCACTCACAGGCGGACAACATTTCCAGTGTACTGCAGGTGGTTAATTTGATACAAATTCAGATCTTACAGCTTCAGCATGCTCCATCTTGGCTTCTTAAGCACTCCATATAAATGGTTTTCCGTGAAAATGGCAGGACAGAAGGATCACATATCGCTGCAGTAATTGTGACCAACAATCTCAATGCTTCATGATCAGATCACCAGGAGTGTTATTGCTATCAAAATGCACTTGTCACTTGATGGCTAAACAGCTTGATGGCTAAACAGCTGTCAAGTAGCTAGCACTGACTGTAATAAGTATGATAGCGCAACAGAATCTATTTCAAGCTCATCTACATGACAAGGGTTGAGGTTTTTGATCAAGCTAAAAGGCATCAAGATTTCTTGCTAATACAACTACATGGTAATATTTCGATGTCGTTGAGCACCGCCTTCCAGTTGGACTGGTAAGCTGAAATTTGGTCTCAATAATACTATTGACAGGTCTAACAAACTGAGAGGGCGCCTTGGTGTCTAGCTTGAATTTTATTTTTTTGGACCACCCTAATCTAGAGCAGTGTTTAATCTAGTCCCCCTCCTCTGGGGGGGGAATTGAGGTTTCTGGGGGGGGAGACAATTGAGTGTCCGAAAGACGCTCATGATGCGTGTAGCACTGAGACTGGTAGGAGAGGGGTATGGGGAAGGGATACGCCCCTCCCCATCAGAAACTTTTTGATATTCCACATTGCAAAGGCAGCATTTTAAGGTGTCATCTTAACAAAATAGCTGTACTTTTTCAATGGCCCATTAGAAATTTTTTGAATTTCCACATTGCAATGACAGTATTTTAAGGTGTCATCTTAACAAAATAGCTGTACTTTTTCAATGGCCCATTAGAAATTTTTTGAATTTCCACATTGCAATGGCAGTATTTTAACATGTCGTCTTAACAAAATAGCTGTACTTTTTCAGTGACCATGTAGAAACTTTTTGAATTTCAAGATTGCAATAGCAGCATTTTAAGGGGTCATCTTGACAAAATGGCTCTACTTTTTCAGTGACCCATTAGAAACTTTTTGAATTTCAACATTGCAAAGGCAGCATTTTAAGGTGTCGTCTTAACAAAATAGCTGTACTTTTTCAGTGACCCATTAGAAACTTTTTGAATTTCCACATTGCAATGGCAGTATTTTAACGTGTCATCTTAACAAAATAGCTGTACTTTTTCAGTGACCATGTAGAAACTTTTTGAATTTCAAGATTGCAATAGCAGCATTTTAAGGGGTCATCTTGACAAAATGGCTCTACTTTTTCAGTGACCCATTAGAAACTTTTTGAATTTCAACATTGCAAAGGCAGCATTTTAAGGTGTCGTCTTAACAAAATAGCTGAACTTTTTCAGTGGCCCATTAGAAACTTTTTGAATTTCCACATTGCAATGGCAGTATTTTAACGTGTCATCTTAACAAAATAGCTGTACTTTTTCAGTGACCATGTAGAAACTTTTTGAATTTCAAGATTGCAATAGCAGCATTTTAATGTGTTGTCTTAACAAAATAGCTGTACTTTTTCAGTGGCCCATTAGAAACTTTTTGAATTTCCACATTCCAATGGCAGCATTTTAAGGTGTCGTCTTAACATGATGGTATCATATATTATTGTAGTAAATAATGTCATTATAATCATATAATAATAAATAATATCATGGTATATTGTAACACTTCATGTAAAACAATGATGAAAACAGTAACTAAAAACCAATATCATTTCATCAAAATTTTCTGGGGGGGAAATGACAATCCTGGGGGGGAACTTCCCCCCCCTAGAGACGTCTAGATTAAACACTGCATCTAGAGTGATTGGCAAGCCATGAATACAAATCTGGTCAATATGGGGGTCAAAACTAAGTTTATCCATCAATTAAAGATTCAGACACCCTAGTCATTCCAGGTATAAGTGGGGGGTGGGGGAGATTGAGTAATTTAGACTGCAGTCACTTAAATATCATCTCTTTGGATTTACTGTTGTTGAGTTTAAGATTACAAGTATGTACCCAATATGCAACATTTTAAAGTTCAAAAGAAGTGGTAGCTATACCGGATGCAGGATCAGGATGTAGGTATCATCAGCGTATTTCAGCAACCTATTAATGCAGTTAATGGGTTTCAGGCCAGAGATAGCCACTACAAAGTCAGCAGGCCCAAGTCTAGAACCTTGAATAATACTAGCATTAATACGACAAAAGGTTGAAATTTGGCCGAAAAATTTAGTACAATGCTGACGGTTACAAAGAAGGCATAGGATCCAATTGTACACAAAATCAGGTAATGGCAGGTTGTTCAGATAGGTAGAGTGCCTTACCATGTCAAAGGCACGGGAGAAGTCTAAAGGAATAAGACGCACATAGGGTTCATCATGTAACTTATCTAGAAATTCATGGATGAGAGCAATGAGGGCAGAAGTGGTAGAATGGCATACTGGTCACTAAGGGAAGAATTTACCTCAGGATAAGTGAAAATTGGGTAGAAGTAAGTTCTCACAACTATTTTTTCCAGCATGCGACACAGTACCGGGGTAGTAGAAATGGGTCTAATGGCCAAGATTTTGGCAAACAAACTGTAGGGGTATTTACTTATGGCTCACTCTTCACACCTAAATGACATTAACAAGTCATAGCGTTAGCAATGTGTAACTGAATGACAGTAACAAGTCGTAAGTTTACGGTTCTAGGACTACTGATCACAGGTCAACTGATCTAGAGACTACTGATCTAGGGACTACTGATCTAGGGACTACTGATCATAGGCAACTGATCAAGGTACTATTGATCACAGTCCGAGTTGTCTAAGAACGAACACAATCACTGAAATCAGAGAACAATTTAATAGATCGAAACTCAATACCGGAATTGGTTTACTCAGTATTAATACTGTCGAAAATTAGTTATTAGCAAACGATTTCAGTAAAATTACTAAATTTACGACTGGTAGAGCACAAAGTAACATACATCGAAGTCCATTGTATAACTCGAGAAACTTCATTATACGCTCAATAAAGAAATTGGATTGACGAAAACAATGTTTAAGAAATGTAAGCTGGATTGACGAAAATAATGTTTAAGAAATGGAATCTGGATGAATGTTCTTTTATTGTTGAAATAGGAGTTGGATAGATGAAAATAATGCTTAAGAAATAGAAGCTGGATTGAAATGGAAGCTCGATGAATGTTCTTTAATTGATGAAATAGGACTTGGATCGAAGAAAATAATGCTTAAGAAATAGAAGCTGGATTGATGAAAATACTGCTTAAGAAATAGAAGCTGGATTGACGAAAATAATGTTTAAGAAATGGAAGCTGGATTGACGAAAATAATGTTTAGGAAATGGAATCTGGATGAATGTTCTTTTATTGTTGAAATACCGTGCGATGTGCGTTGTATAATTTGTGATCAATAGTACCTTGATCAGTTGTCTCTGATCAGTAGTCCCTAGATCAGTAGTCCCTAGATCAGTTGGCCTGTGATCAGTAGTCCGCATACCAAGTTTACATCCGAAAGACAGTAGCAGGTTTTTACCATAACAGCAGTAACAAATTGATACAGCGAGAACGAAATAGGACATTTAAGCTTTACCAATTAAAAACAGAAATAGGCTTACTGGACAGAGAGGTACGATATCTGGGGATAAGGGTACATGCAAAATCAGAGGCGATTTTGTCCAGGGTTCTTTGTCCTATAACCAAGGAAAGGATTACTCTGTTCTTTGCTACCACTTTAGTCACTCTATCCACGCCTCAGATTCACACTTTGGTGTGACCTTGCGCGCGTTATAAATTTATGTAATAATAATACTAATAATTTAATGACAAGAGTGAACTAAAGGCAACTTGGAAACCAATGTAGCTGGTCATTAAGGTGCTGATAATCCCTCATTCTTTTGACCACATTATGCAAACAGCTCTTGATACACACCAGAAACCAATGAATGAATACAAAATGTAATTTTAACATGCTTTGAGACTTAAAGCTAATCCTTTATTACCATTTAAACCTGTACACTCATTCTGCATAATGAAAAAAGCTTTTGAGGCAGATCATACACACATATTGTATTTTAAACGAACCTGTATATGGTATGTCTACTTCAATACTTCTTCCAGCCTTAACTTTGATCTGTCTTGGTACAAAGTCAATGCTGACGCATGGTGGTTTACAACCTTAAAAAAACATAAATGAACACTTTTAAATCACATATTCAAGGAAAAACTCACCCAACAAGAATAACCCTCACAGAATAGACTTCAAGTACCGGGTACTTGCAAAACAGAGAAAGAGATAGGTCAGCTAATGCAGCTTTAGCCTGATGATGACGGTTTTCCATACGGCAAAGCTTCTGTGCTTAGTTGTAGAGCCCTGAGCATGGGGAACAGGAAAGAAATCCTGACTTGATGAACGAATGAAACTGTCTCCAGGCAAAACAAAGCCGAGGATATATTGGCTTTGTACTTGAAGCCCCGAGGTTCCAATGGCCCTAACATTTTAACTAACAATTTCCTGTACTTCTCCAGTTTTCCATGACATATGAAGGGCAGCGTTTAGTTTTGGCAGTGTTGTGCTGTCTATTATCCCATGTTTTCATACTGTTCCTTGAACTATTAAGGTGGCTTGACTATGTGGATTATTGATGGTAACCTCCTGTCCATTTTATTTTAAAATAACTTATATAGCTATTAAATCATGTTCATTTGTTAGTCTCGTTAATGGGCATGCCCAGCCTTAACGAACGTGTCCAGGGAACTCTGGCTAAATTGCTACGCAGCTGTAGGCTATGTAGGCCCACCTGCATTGCACTCACAAAACCTGTCGATCCTCGAGTGTCTTACTATCCAAAGAAAAAACGGAAGAAAAATCCTATTAATTGTTAGGCCAAACAATAAACATAGAGTCATAAAACAACGTAGAATCGTAGATTTAGATCGATAGAATTTAGACCCTTAGAGTTCAGAATCATTAGAAACTAAAAAGCATTTATTGTCAACATTTTCATTGATTAGAATTTTTAACAATTTAAAATTAGTATGCTACTTTAATAACATAGACATTAGACCTTTTCTTAATTTCACAGATATTGACATATGATGATTGCATGGTGTGTCGCCAAATTTGGTTGTACATTCAGGTGCGTCGCACGCGGAAAAAAGTTGAGAACCTCTGTTCTAAGTCATTACAATATTGTCTGCACCTCTCCGCAGTCACAGAGAAGGTTCAAAGCCTGCTTCCACCGAACTTGATTTGCCACGCAGTGGCCCTGACCGGTTTTGAATAGGTTCAGCTTCGTCCAGAGGTGGCAAGATAGGCTGTAGTCGGGGGCCAGACAGATGGCACGGCAACGAAGGAATGGTTTGCAACGTTAGTTGCTGACCATTCTACACTCCAGGCCGAAATAGCTGTCATGTCCTCAGCTGGTGGGTCCATCCATAT
Organism: Lumbricus terrestris; assembly: GCA_949752735.1. Classification (NCBI taxonomy): domain Eukaryota; kingdom Metazoa; phylum Annelida; class Clitellata; order Crassiclitellata; family Lumbricidae; genus Lumbricus; species Lumbricus terrestris. The sequence goes on from OX457041.1 coordinate 33,587,556, forward strand.
GGGCCGTCTTGAGGGGAGATGCATGGCAGGGTAGAGTAAGATATCACTTTGTTGCAGTAGGCTGTTGTTAGCTCATTACAGAGCTGTTTCGCCGCAGCTTCCAACCTTCTGAAGTGCGGAGGGTTACTTAGTATTGGAAGCCATGGCAGTGAGGTGGGTTGGAGTGTGCCCGAGACAATACGCATCGACGCACTCAGCTTCACGTCCACCAGGTTAGTGTGGTTAGAGTGAACCCAAACTGGAGAATAGTATTCTGCGGTTGAAAAACACAGGGCCGTACTGCAAAGGGTCGGGGCATGGGCTTCCCAGGCTGTGCCGGTGAATTTGCTTAGCAGGTTGTTTCTTGTACCAACCTTGGCTGCTGTCTTCTTCAGGTGTTCGCGGTAAGTCAGAGGCCTGTCCAGAGTCACCCGAGAGATACTGGGTACGGGTTATGTCTGATGCGCTGCTCATTTAGTTGAATGTTCAGCTCCTGACTCACCTGTGCATCGTGGAGGTGAAAAACACAGGAGACAGTCTTTGCGGCACTTGGCAGAGAATTGAACCAACAATACGAGTTCAACATATCATGTCATAAATTTGAACGGATAGAAAGATATGAATCATTCAACTTCATCTGCCGAAATTTAAGTTTACATGCAATTTTCCTTCAGATTTTGTAACAAAGTACTTCAATCATGAAAAGAGTATTTACTATTTTTGTGAAGAAACCCCGAGTAGTATGGGTTGATTATTTCAATAAAGAAGATGTTCAAAATGTCCTCCTTCTGCTTCCATGCATGCCTGGAGGCATCGTCGATTATCCTCTGATCCCAACCATCCCACACTTTCAAGAACTGTTGCTTCAAATGGTTTATAACATGGACTGCTGTCTGGTAGACTCATTCTTGCATCACGCTACACATGTTAAATAGTTGACATTTAAACATTTAAACTTTTCATACTAGTAATTTCGTTAACTTGTTTAAAATACGGTGTTCATTGCGCTACTTTTGACATTAAATACTTGAGCCATTCTGGAACTGAGTTGTCGGTGGCATCTATAACAGGACTATTTTCACTGAGCTGTTTTGACGGGTTGTTTTGACGGGGCTGTTTTGACGGGGCTATTTCAACGGGGCTATTTTGTCGGGAACCAACTTTTACAGGGTTGTTTTGTCGGTGGGCGATTATGATAGGGCTGTTTTGTCGGTGGGCTATTATGACGGGCACAGGCCGGTCAGGACAGATCAGTGGAGAGAGTCGGGGGGAGAGCGTGGAACACATACGGGCATTGACCCAGGTTGTCCTTCATGCCTCTCTCCCAATATTCTCTTCAATCAGACAAGGTGGTCTAGCTGCTCCAAGATGCTAATGGTATGGAGCAGACCTGCTGACCGGACCGGTTGAAGCTGGGCAGCATGACGCGAGACAGACTCAGACAGAGAGTGGCGTCGGACTCCTACGGGCATTGAGCCTAAGGACGTTGATGATGATGATGTATTATGACGGGGCTAATTTGTCTTTGGGTTATTATGATGGGCTATTTTGACGGGGGCTGTTTTGATGGGTCATCCTTCTTACCACATGACAAAAAAACACAGGGGTTGGCGATTCAAAAACCTTACCCCTTCCAGAAATGGCAGCTGGGAAAAAATGGAATTTCGCCAGAGTTATGAACATTCCAAATTTCAATGTGATAGACGTCATCTTTTCTGCCATTGTTCATTTATAACGAACCCATTGCTCTTCACATAATTTTTTACGTCATCACTTGACCTCATTTTGTACCGAGGTCGGAACTTAGCATGCGACTTCACAAAATAATAATATGAACAGTCGATCGCAAGTTAGGACAAGATAATGACAATAATTATTATAGATACCGGTAATTAATATTGTACTGTATCACATCATATGCTTGGAGAAAGACATCATGGGGCACAATGCCGGGAAATCGGAAAAGAGGAAGACATAAAGGACTGGACGGGATTGGAAATGGATGAAATGATAAGACTCGCGGAAGACAGGAGACGCTGGAGGAATATTGTTCCTGATGCGGCCGAACCTCGAAACAAGGATGGCTGGAAACAGAACAGTATCATACGTACCTGGACATTATTTAGGGCAGGTTTAGGCAAAATAAAAAACTTCACTGGAAAACGCCGGCAACCCCAGAGGGTTGGGAGCTGGGGTGGGGCAAAAAATCTAAATTTGGGCAACCCAGGGTCGGGTCCGGTTGGGACCACGATGGAAGAGGGTGGGGTGAGAAGAGAAAAGTGGGACCGGGGTGAGGCATTGCGGCAAAAAACCGAAACTTCCCGGGTAATGCCAGGTATTTCAGTTGGCATACTATATGTACAAAATCATGTGTGAATAAGTACATACACTACACATATAGAATTTTATGGACACATAAGAAATAAGAAAATAAGAAAACTTAAAATCCAATTAATTTACAATCTAAATGGTTGGTTAAGGATAAGAAATAGAATCTAGAAAAGTCACAAATACCAATCTACCGGCCTTCATATGTCAGGGATATGTGGATGGAATAAGGGCTCGAGGTAGACCAAGGAGACGCTGGATGGACGATGTGGAGGAGTGGATGGGAATGCCGATGGTGGATTGTGTAAGGAGTGCAAGGGACAGAGAGAGATGGAAGAAAACTGATGTCGTTGGCTCTGGTCTCCGATCCGCATCAATGAGAATGGACATGATGATAAGAATTAAGAAAATGAGAAAACTTGAAATCTAATTAATTTACAATCTAAATGGTTGGTTAAGGATAAGAAATAGAATCTAGAAAAGTAACAAATATAGAAACTTTAAAATCAGTTGTCCTACGTTCATCAACTTGCAGCTTAGCTGACGTTTGTCGTTCACCAATTTTACACATGTAAACTCCACCATCTGACAAACACAGGGTCTTTATATGAAGCATCTGAACTCTGCCATCTTTGTTGATTATTTCAAATCTAAAAACAAAATAACAGCACTACCAATGTTTGGTCTCATCATCATCATCATGAACCGTGGGCTCATCGCCCGTAGGTGTCTGACGCCATTTTCACCATGTTCTTCCACTGTTCTCTTTCCAGTGCGATGTGGTTCAGCTTTTGCAGTGATGTTCCACACCAGTCTGTTAAATCATCCGCCCATTCTCTATGAGGTCGCCCTCTTTTGTTTCGTCCGTCATCCTCTGCATCATGTTTTCCTTGAGGTGTATCCGATTGTACAGTTCTACATTAGTTACTTTCTGTGTCTACACTATTCCCAGAATCCTCCTATAGCATTTTCTTTCAAAAGCCTATATTCTTCTCTCGATATCTTTTGTTATTACCCAAGCCTTGCATCCATATAACATGCCACTAAAAACGCAAGCTCTTAGTACACTCAGCTTAGTTTCCTGCTTTATGGCCTTGCTCTTCCAGATCTTGTCTAAAGTTTTTAGTGCTGCCGTCGCCTTTGCAATTCTGACCATTACTTCCTGCCTACAATCGAGATCATATGTCATGTTGCTGGTCAATGTATAGTTGTATATGCCCAAATATTTTGCGGATGCTACTTGGGTGATAGGATAGGAGTCCCTTCATTTAGTAAAATAGGAAGTTCATTGTGATATTTGAGCAACAAAGAAAGGTCGAGAATGCATGGGATAAGAAGATTAGAGGGAAGGACGATAAGAGGAACCACCTAATCACAGGAAGAGAGGCAATGCATGTTCAGTATTCTTTGAATTTGCCAAACAAGGCAACTTGGGCAAATATACACAAAGTATAAAAAAATCACAGTAGTAGAAACCTAAGCACAGCAAGCATTTATAATAAGGATCATCATCATCATCATCATCATGAACCGTGGACTCATCGCCATTTTCACCATGTTCTTCCACTGTTCCGTTTCCAGTGTGACATAGCTCAGCTCTTCCAGTGACGCTCCATACCAGTCTGTTAAATCATTCGCCCATTCTCTATGAGGTCGCCCTCTTTTGTTTCGTCCGTCCATCATTCCAAACACCAATGTCTTTATTTTCCTGTCATTGCTCATTCGGCATATGTGACCGAACAGACCCAGTTTCCTACGGATTATCCTCTGCATCATGTTTTCCTTGAGGTGTATCCGATTGCACAGTTCTACGTTAGTTACCGGTACTTTCTGTGTCCACACTATTCCCAAAATCCTCCTATAGAATTTCCTTTCAAAAGCCAATATTCTTTTCTCGATATCTTTTGTTATGTTTGGTTTGTGTAGCATTTATGTAGCATTTAAGCCTATTTAGCGAGTATTGAATTATTACTGAAGATTTAAATAGCCAGTCTAAAGAGAAACCAATTCATTAAATGGAAAATGTAATCGAATAATATCAAAAGAACAATACAATTATGCAGCATTCCTATTTACCTATTGGCGTTGATTATAATTACCTAGTAATTTCATTTATCTCTTATCTTCTCTTGTTTGTTGAGATCTTTTCAGGAACAATTTTCATAAATTTGTTGGTTGTCCCTCTGAGAACGTTGATAAGTAGGCCTACCCTTAGGAGACTCGAAGGGAGCATTAGGGCATGTGCCCCATGATGTTCCATAAATTGAGCTGGTTTCAACACTGGACTGCAGCATTATTTTTAACAGGCTTTCTAGTCACATCCTAATTGCAGTCCAATACTGTATATGGCCAAAAGTCTAATTCTTAAAGCTCACTTTGGCATGCCAGGGTTGACAGGCGAACCAATATAGCGTCAATCTGAGAGATTCCTTCATCCACGAAGTCAGAAGATGTTCTCTTAGTTCCACTCTGGAGTAGTAAAGTAACTGTAGCAGACCTTACAGGAGAAAGAAGAGGGCACATAGGTTGACCCAGGGTGAGAATTGCTGGGTGTTTCAGCCCCCAATCTTTCTTAGAGCCCCATAGCAAAGTCTGTTTTTCACACCCCAATTACAAGTGGATCATGGTTCAACCCCCAGTTATTTTTCCACAATTCTCACACTGGGTTGACCTTTTGTCGATAAAAATATTGTTGGTTTCAAGTTCAAATATCAAATTCGATGAGCTCATTGCTGTGCCAAAGCTTCCATTGGGTACTGGAGCTGCCATGACCAACGTCGCTGTCAAGATCATTGAAGAATGGACACTGGAAAAACCTATTGAGGTTCTGTTATTTGACTCGACTGCTTCCAACACTGCCATGGGATCTATTACGGATGTTGCTAACTGTCCGGTGCTGTATTTTGTTGGCTTCTGTCGCATTTAGCATTTAGCTTGTACAGACATCTCGCAACAGAGTCTACATGTATATTGACGCAGTCATCACAACTCACAGTTGTGATAGCTGCGTCATCTGGACCTCTTCTTTCTTTTCCGTGTTCTGCCATTAGGCAGGTTCGAATGTTTGACGTCTCCATTCATCTCTGTTCTGCGCTTTCATTTTCAGCCTCTGATAATTACCATCTTTCATCATCCAGTCTAACAGTCTTTGTCTTGGTCTGCCTCTCGTTTTTTTCCCCTCCATTTTCCCCTCTATGATTGTTCGTAGCATCGAGTCTCCTCTGAGTGTGTGCCCGATCCATCTTCTTTGTCTTTCTCTAATTGTGTGTATCATCGCTCTCTTCTCTCCGACTCTTCTCAATACCTCCTCATTGCTGATATGATCCCTCCAGCTGATTCTTTCTATCCTTCTCCATAACCACATTTCAAATGCTTCAATTCTCTTGATGTCTTCCATTCGCATAGTCCATGTCTCTGATCCATATAACATCACACTCCATACTAAGGTTTTTATCATTTTCTTTTTCAGCTCCTTATTGATTCCTCTTCTCAGTAGCTCTTTCCTCTTTTCAAATGCATCTTTTCCTAGTACAATCCTTCGTTGTATTTCTCTGTGGCATCTAGCATCTTCCGTAATCGTACTGCCGAGATACGCAAATTCCTTGACTTGTTCTAATTCTTCTCCATCTATGAATATTTTAACTGCCTTCTGCTCTCCTTTGCTTATTCTCATAACCTTTGTTTTCTTTATGTTGATTTTCATTCCGTATTCTTTTGATGTTGTATTCAGCCGGTCCATCATTGTTTGTAACCCTTCCTGACTTTCTGCCATCATTGCTTGATCGTCTGCGAATCTTAATGCCCTGATCCACCTTCCTCCCACTTTTATCCCTTCCTCCAGTTCTTCCATTATCTCCTCTATATATATATGTTGAACAGTAGCGGTGAAAGTGGGCATCCCTGTCTTACCCCCCTTCCTACCTTTCCTTGTTCAGAATATTCACCCTCTATCCTTATCTGTACTTTTTGTCCCATATACAGATTGCCTATCAGTCTTCTATCTCTCCAGTCTACGCCAACTCTTCTCAATGCCTTCATCAATCTCTTCCAGTCCACTCTGTCGAACGCCTTTTCATAGTCTACAAAACATATGTATACATCCTTTCCTATTTCGCAACTTCTTTCTGTTATTACTCTCAGCGACCCAATTGCATCTCTAGTTCCCATGCCTTTCCTAAACCCGAGATGATCAGTTCGGGATCTGGACCTGATATCCAGCTATTCAAACGTTTATCACCAACAGTGGTCTTTCATCATAACAGTCCGGTAGTCCGTGGATTTCGAACTCTAAAATAACTGACTGCAGGAAGTGCCAAGATGCAGCCATCGTGGTCATGAAGACTTGCAGAACTGCGTCTCTGTAGGCCTATTCTCTATCAGGGGATCTTCACACTCCACCATGAACGACAGATAACAGAGTTCATTTACGTATACTCAAATTCGTGATGTTTTGTGAGCAAATGAAACCATGCAGCCAGGATCGGGGGAGCTATTCTCGAACTGAGAAGTGGCTGCTTTCATTTTCCTGATGTAATCCATTATCTGCCGGGTAGTGACTCCAAGAGCCTGCGATGCTGCTGTGAATGACTGGGTTCTCCTGGATGACCAACACAACGCTATAAATGAGAAGATCACTTAGGCGGCATTTACTACTTTCATACGTCATTTCTGGTATTTGGTTCTTTTTTTCTCCAAGAAGCAGTTAATGAACGAGAAAAGAGATAATCAAGACACAAGTAAAGAAGAAGAACCTAGAATGCAAGAGGTAGGTGTCTAAGGAAAAAAGGAGAGAAAATAACAGAGAGCCGGAGGTTTATGAAATCTCTTTGTATCAAGGAGACGTTGTTGGATCTTCCTCCTAAGTAGGCCTACAAACCAAGTCATGAATGAGGGGGCAGAGAGATTCCTGAGATTAGGCGCAACAATCAGCACCTTCAATGACTCGCTGATGAAGAGTGAAGACACTAAGCATTACTCTAGGTGCCATGGCGAAGCTTCATCGTAATCTTCGTGGTCAAATTCGACTTTCTGAACCGACATTGTGACATGCTGACAGCATTCTTAGATAGTTTTTATTAGACACTGGAAGTCAATTAAACACTAATTGCAGCTGCTTTTCATGCTGGCAATTCAATAATATTGCTAACAGCAAAAATGGAAGGCTCAGTGCTCGTTGACTGGAGGCCTGCCAGTTATATTGCAGTGTTTACAATGTAGTTAGTATGTTAAAACTTTGACAGCAGTGAGGGACCTGAAGATAGAGTCGCAGTGTTTTAATATTTTGCACTGCGGGTTTTTTGTACCAGATGTACAGGAAAAACAACATGCCTTAAAATATTTCAATGTTTATTTTTTTGGACCACTCTAGTGCACATCACATGACCGAAATACATCAACTTCTGTTTGACAGTCCTCTGCAGCAATGTCGTATCACCTCTTAGGTGTCCTATCTCCTGGATCACAAATTCATTTGTTCTCCTCTCTGTCCACGATATACCCAGCAACCTCCTCCATATCCACATTTCACATGCAGCAATGTTGTCATCCAGCGCCTTCGTCTTCGTCCACGTCTTGCTTCCATATAGCACTATGGGGAAAATCATTCCTTTAACAAGTCTCGTCTTTGTTTGCAAGCTCACATGCCTGTCCCTCCATCCATTCCCTGCATCGCAGCCTTGCCCATCGAAATTATGCGTCTCACCTCTGTATTGCATCTTCCTTATTTCTCTATCAATCCCAAAAACGAGAAACTTGTGACAGCCTCAATATCCTCTCCATCTACTTTGAAGGTATCCCATTCAGCCGTGGCCATGATCTTGGTCTTTTTGATGTTAAAATATAACCTTGCTTTTTCGCTTTCCTTTTTGTTTAGTCTTCTTATGAGTTCCGCAAGATCATCTTTTCTTCCCGCCAATAGTGTCGTATCATCGGCGTATCTTAGATTGTTTAGTATTTTCCTGCTACCTTTATTCCTTCGTCTGCCTCATCCATCTCTGCCATTCACATTACTCTTTCTGCATACAGGTTAGGGTGGCCCTTAAAAATGAAAGTTAAAAATAATCTACTGGCACCCCTCCAATCTATTTCAATTATGAAGAAAATAATTTGTGCAAAAAATCTTTGCAATAGGGCAATATTTAGGGGTGCCCCCCGAGCTCTCAAGTTTCAATAATGTACGAGTAAACTTCAAAATTATAATTGGAATTGCAAACTGAAATTTTCAGTGCTTTAATACATTCTGTCGGCCTACTAATGTTTGCAATGCATCAACATTTAATATTTAGTACTTACTTACTTATTAAAATTACGTGAGCTCTAAAATTCTAAAATATCACCGTTCTGATATCTTGGAGTTTGCTCATAGATATTTAGCAACTGCACAGCCACGAGACCATTACAGGGAATTTCTCGAGCTCTCAGTTATCTTTCTTGGAGGTGTTCCTTCTCGTGAAATTCGGTTTTGAATACCTGGCGCTATGCACCGGGCATGATGGATGGCAAAAGTCATCTATACCATAAAGATGTGGCTCTTTCGTGCTCAGTTCAAGAAGACTGCTGCAGAAGAACGCAGCATTGGTGATAGTGCCATCTTTTCAGTTGTTGTCTACCTGAAAGCCTGGATAACTGCGCCAATTGCTGTGGAGGCTCCTCTGAATGACTTCACTCTCATGGCAAACCTTCTCACATATCCACATGCATACTACAATTTCTTCTGCTACAAGCAAGAAGTTAGGGCTTCATCTCTGGTATTTGTCTGAAGAGCTCATGGGCTTGCTCTTTTTGATTCAAGGGTATCCAATGACTCCAAGAAGCTAATGATTGCTGCCATGGAAGACGTAGCCCCAGATCATCCGCCTAAACGACCCTGTGTGAAGTCAGATGCATTTCTTGGCATCAGCGGTCTGGAACAATTCGGTACAACCAACTCCAAGAAACTGTTCCAGGTGCTTGGTCTGCATGGACTATCTGAGATGACACTTTCCAAAGATCCTGCTCTTTGGGAAGAGCATGAAGCATTTCGAGAAGCACAAGCAGTACTAGAAGAGTTGGCTGTCGTCAATGATAGAGCTGAACGAGGTGTGGCACTCATCCATGACTTAAATAAAAAGCTAGCAAAAGATGAGGATCAGCTTCAATTTCTCCTGCAGGTTGTCAGTGAACATCGACGACAGTTCCCTGACTGTACGAAAAGAAATCTCGTGTCAAATTAGTAGAAAGCAGTTATTCCTGCATTTTATTGTCCTGTACTGATCATTTACTTTTGTGACCAGCTGAACAGTGAACAATAACTGAATTATAATTGAACAGTAAACACTTGTTTCATTGGCATTGTTGCATCACTAGAGTGTGTTTTAGTCATCTCTGTAAAATTCTGAGTGACAGTGTGTTGAATATAGTTTGGTTGAAATTGTATGATTCAATTGATCAAATTTGTATTAAAGAATAAATTTCGGCGCTCGAGGGGCACCCCTAAATGTTTTGCAATTCCAAAATCCTTTTCAACATAATGTTATTTCTATAATTGGCATGGATTGAAAGGGTGCCAGACAAATTTTTACGATTTTTATTTGTTGGCTGTATGCTAAGGGCCACCCTAATACAGGTTAAACAAGAACGGATATAATATACATCCTTGTCTTACCCCCTTCCCGATCCTGATTTTATCCGTGTCTCCGCATTCTGTTCTGATCGCAGCTTCCTGATTCTCATACAAGCTCTTGAGCAGCATAATGAGATGTCTTGGAATTCCCATCACATGCAGTGTCCTCCACAACAGAGAATGATTTATGCAGTTGAACGCTTTGCTGTAGTCAATGAAGCAAAGATGAACCTCTTGTCCGAACTCTCGTTGTCTCTCCATTATCCATCTCAGATTTGCAATGTGATCTCGTGTCCCTAACCCTTTCTGAAACCTGCCTGATTAACTGGCAGCTCTCTCTCCATTGTGCTCTCTATCCTTCTGTGAATTATCTTTAGCAATATTTTGCTTGTGTGCGATATCAGAGCTATCGTGCAATAGTTTCCACATTCTTTGGCATCGCCCTTTTTAAACAGCGGGATGAATATAGACCTCTTCCAGTCTTTTGGCCACTCTCCAGTTTCCCATATCCGATTGCATAGCAGAGTTATTCCCTTCATCATTTTCTTTCTTCCAGCCTTGATCAGCTCTATGGGTACCCGTCCACGGTACCCCGTCAAAAGGGCGCTGACAATAGGGCGCTGACAAAAGGGCGACCGACATAAGAACGCCAACATAAGAGCGGCGCTCTTAAAAGAAATAGCATCGATGAAGAGTCGGCTTAGAGGTGATAATATTATTAGCAAACAAGCAGTTCAACGACGACGAGACAACGGGCAAATAATATTTAAATATTTCACACATGGCATTTGTTGATAGACAACATGCTCCGAGCACCTAGAAGAGGTGTTAAAATAAACAAATAAAGTATAGAAAGCGGTAACATGAGAGGTTGGAACGGTCATAATCCTGTGATGTAAGTTTCATATATAAGCAAAGGAAGCATGTCATGTTGGTAGGTAATGATTAAATTTGTTTCAAGTAGCTCCACACTGGCAAGTGTAACGTTTTTGGTTTCCCTGCGACAGTCTATTTTTGAAAATTTCGGCTTTAACTTTAGTCATATTTCTAGTTTCTAGTTTAACTCTTTCGCGGCGAATACGGTCGATTGTGACCGTATAGCAAAAAACGCGGCCGTTTGTCATATAATGTAGATATATTTAGAGTTCTGTTTATATATTTCGCTAGAGGACATGTTGACGATTCAAAATATATCCTAACATGGGTTTTCCCCAAATAATTTGATGAAGTTATAAACGAAAACTATGGCCGTATTTTGTAAACATTTATATCCAGCCATTTGTATACATGCGTCCGTGTCTGCGGCTTCTTGGACGTTGACCACTTCGCTGTAATTATGTCTTTTTATCAGCTAAGTTCAGACAAAATGAACTATATCGTTCAACAATGCTATAATAAGGTCTCGAGCATAATAATGATAGACGATGCAGAGGTTTCGGGATTTGAAGACCGGATCCGATATTCGCCGACTGTCCATCAGACCACGCCAATCTCATCATAGATTAGGAAAAACATTCGCTCATTTGTAGTTATTTTTTTATTTAGGCCTTTCAGCCCAGTTAGAAACATAAAATTTATCAGCAAGGCAAACTGCAAAGGATCTATAAAGAAATAATTCTCTATATTTGGACATTTTGGGATAGAAATACGGCGACTTCTCTGCATACCTATTATTTTGCCAATGTGAGCGTTGATGCATATCTTCCAAGTGGGTATAATATAAAATTATTTTTCGATTAAATTCACAATTTTTTTGCCTTTCACTGTTTGCTACAAGCTTGTCATACAATCAGCTACATTTATCAGTGGTTCATTCTAATTTATTTTGTTCATAGATTTTTTAAATTAATTTTTAATGTTATAAATTTAATTTTTATTTTTAATAATATTTTATATAATTATTAATTTTAAGGCAAACACGTCAATTAATCTGATTTTGCAAGACAGAAAATTGTTGAGGGATCAAATACGAACAAAATGATATAAGACATGTCAATATTTTCACAGACTCTAAGTGTTTTTCTATAATATGAACCAATTATGGTTATATTTATGAAAAACAACTTAGCTGCGATAGAGTTAAACAACTTTTATGGAGTTGGAACTTCTCATTTTAACTCTTGTTTGTATTTCTGAACTAATTTCTTAACCTCTACATCTCGTTAAACATTAAAGTCATGTATGCAGCGGTAGATCACTTGTCTTTTTAAAATACTTTATTTCTTCCGCGATATCGTTCGCGATAATATTTCTTTTAAGAGCGCTGCTCTTCTGTCGGGCACTCTTTTGTCGGGTGCCCTTTTGACGTCCGTCCACTCCTGGTGTCTTGTTATCTTTAAGTTGCCGAATGGCCCATTCCACCTCCCACTCCAGTATTGCCGGTTCTCGTTCGTAGTTGATTTGGTTGACCTGTTCTTCCTTTACCCGTGGGTCTTTCTTGTACATTATTCCTCTTGTATTCTCTCCATCTGTTCTTGACTTCCTCTCCATCTTTAATCACGTTTCCTTCTCTTCACCTCAGTGCACCCATTCGCGGTACAAATTTGCCAGTTAATAGCTTCACCTTTGCGAACATATCTCTTTTTCTGCCTTTTTTCCCATCTTCCTCCATCTCTGTGCAAGTTCTGGCCAAGTAATCTTCTTTGCTTTTCCGCGCCAGTTTTTGAAAATCCTTGTCCAAGTCCTTGACCCAGCCATGTTTCCGACCAATCTCTGCAGTCTTCTTTCCTTTGCAGCTTCTATTTATGGATATAGATCACCAAAATTTAATTGTAATTGCTAATTAATTAGATGCTGTTTATTCTAATTCTAGTCAGATAGTTCCAAGGGCGGATCCAGGAATTTTCGAAGGGGGGCCAAATTTTGTTGGTTGGGTCGGAATTTTTTTTAGTCGTTTGGTCGAAACCAGAGTTTAATTTAGTCCCTCCTATGGGGGGGTAGCAGGTTTTTCAGGTTTGTGGAGGGGTAGATTATGGACCATCTGGAAGACAACCATGAGGCGCGTATCGCCGAGAGTGGTTGGGGAGGGGCATGGGGAGGGGATATGCCCCTCCCCACCAGAAACATTTTGATTTTCACATTGTAATGGTAGCATTTTAAGCTGTTAGCTTAGCAAAATAGCGGTACTTTTCAGTGCTTATAAGCGTGCCATAAGATCTCAATAAATACAGACTATACTTTAAAAATAGGCTTTCAAGTTTCCACACTGCAACATTGCCCTTGTGAGATGTCATTTTAGCAAAACTACTCAATTTGTTCAGTACTGATTAAAAAATATACACAATATTAATATTAATATTAATATATACGAAACAATATTAAAAATATCTGTTTGCATCGAGTCCAGCAGCCTTTTTTGAAGAATTCGGGCGGAAGACAAAAAGAAGTCATCAGTTTTTTAGAAGGAAAATTGAACACCATTTTTTGTACTGGGTTTTTAAAGTGAATAACTTCTGACTTATGTGTAATTATATAACATGAGTTGATTTTTTGCACTAGTATCAGCTTATCCCTATTTCCTAAACTTCAAAAGGGTGTTCAATTTTCCTTCTAAAAAACTGATGACTTTGTTTAGTCATCCATCCGAAATCTAAAAAGAGGTGTTCATTCTAAAAAAAATTGATGACTTTTTTTAGGCTGCCGTGCAAGATATTTAAAAAAGGTGTTCAATTTTCTTCCCAAAAAGCAAATGACTTTTTTTAGATATCCGACAGAAACAGTAAAAAAGGTGTTAAATATTCCTTCTAGAAACACTGATGTCTTTGTTTAGTCATTCGTCTGAATTCTTCAAAAAATGGTGTTTAATTTTCCTTCTGAAAAAACGGATGACTTAATTTTGTCTTCCGTGCGAAATCTTATAAAAGGTGTTCAATTTTCTTCTCTCAAAAAATGACTTTTTTAGTCATACGTCCCAAATATTCACAAAAAGGTGTTCAAATTCCCTTCCCAAAAAACTGATGACTTTGTTTAGTCATCCATCCGAATTCTTCAAAAAAAGGTGTTTAATTTCTTCCCAAAAAACTAAAGACTTTTTGTTTACTCATTCGTCCGAAATCTTTAAAAAAGGTGTTCAATTTCTCTTCTAAAAAAACTGATGACTTCTTTTAGTCTTCCGTGCAAAATCTTAAAAAGGTGTTCAATTATCCATCTAAAAAAACTGATGACTTCTTTTAGTCTTCCGTGCGAAATGTTATAAAAGGTGTTCAATTTTCTACCCCCCAAAAATGACTTTTTTAGTCATCCGTCCTAAATAATCAAAAAAGGCGTTCAATTTTCCTTCTTAAAAACTGAACTTCTTTTAGTCATCCGTGCGAAATCTTCAAAAAGGGTGTTCAATTATCCTTCTAAAAAAACTGATGTCTTTTTTAGTCTTCCGTGCGAAATCTTAAAAAAGGTGTTCAACACATCCGTCCGAAATCTTCTTTTCAGTCATCGTCCAAAATCTTTAAAAAAGGTGTTGAATTTCCGTTCCAAAAACTGATTTTTTTTAGTCATCGACCAAATTTTAAAAAATATGACCAATTAGTTAATTATTTTTTACCGTGGGGTATCATCTCAAATTTTCGTTTGTGTTTTCATTGTTTAATTTCATGCATATTACATCATGTGCTCGTAAATGCATTAAATTAATTTATTTCGCATTTTCCATATTGGGGGGGTGTTCAAACACCCCAAACATCTCCCAAGCTACGGCCTTGACACCTGATGTATAACATTGAAGGTCTCTAGTGTTTAGATTAGTTGATCCAAAAATCTGTCTATGTCTGTTTGTCTCTCCACGATGAGTCTCCTATACTCTGTCGCTAAAATGACATCCTAAAAAACTACCATAGCAGTGTGGAAATTCAAAAAATTATGTTGCTGGGGTGTATATATATATATATATATATATTAGGGTGGCCCTTAAAAATGGAAGTTAAAAATAATTTGCTGGCACCCCTCCAATCTATTTCAATTATGAAGAAAATAATTTGTGCAAAAAATCTTTGCAATAGGGCAATATTTAGGGGTGCCCCCGAGCTCTCAAGTTTCAATAATGTACGAGTAAACTTCCAAATTATAATTGGAATCGCAAACTAACATTTTCAGTGCTTTAATACATTCTGTCGGGCTACTGATGTTTGCAATGCATCAACATTTAATATTTAGTACTTACTTATTAAAATTATGTGAGCTTCAAAAATTTTAGTCGCTGTACAATTTCAAATATAGCCTATGTTTGATTAACGTTTGTTGTCTGGTTGAAAAAAGGTGGCAATATTTTATGAAGAGTTGTTTCATACAAGGAAAGACATTTGATTTTAGTCTACTATTGGAAACATAGGCCTACATTGTCAGACAGAGTAAATACGAAATATTACAAATAATTATTCATAATTAATCATGCAAACGAGAGGGAAAACAAGTGTCTATCTACTTGGCTCTTATGAGCCTGAAATTCTTGGAGCAAAGCTACTATCGTATCGTCAAACTTTTGGATACTTCATGCATCTACTCAAAGTTGGCAAGCAGACAGTCCGTTATTCCAGTCAACAGGCTATAGAAAAAGCCACTCTATTTTGGAACCGAGCTGGTATACATGTAAGAGGCAAAAAGCATTGTATTGACAAGTTGGAGTCGGTGTTCGTGGAATGGAAAGGACTTCAAAAGCATAGACACCGAACAGCTACAGCTCACAAGATAAAGGAGGAGAAATTTTTTGAGAGACTATATGACCTGTTTGATATTGCCCATGCAGAGTGGAGGTGTTCCTTCTCGTGGAATTCGGTTTCGAATACCTGGTGCTACGCACCGGGCACGATGGATGGCAAAAGTCATCTATACCATAAAATTAATATGTGGCTCTTTCGTGCTCAGTTCAAGAAGACTGCTGCAGAAGAACGCAGCATTCGTGATATTGACTTCTTTTCAGTTGTTGTCTATACCTGAAAGCCTGGATAACTGCGCCAATTGCTGTGGAGGCTCCTCTGAATGACTTCACCCTCATGGCAAACCTTCTCACATATCCACATACTACAATTTCTTCTGCTACAAGCAAGAAGCTAGGGCTTCATCTCTGGCATTTGTCTGAAGAGCTTATTGGGCTTGCTCTTTTTGATTCAAGGGTATCCAATGACTCCAAGAAGCTAATGATTGCTGCCATGGAAGAAGTAGCCCCAGATCATCCGCCTAAACGACCCAGTGTGAAGTCAGATGCATTTCTTGGCACCAGCGGTCTGGAACAATTCTGTGCAACCAACTCCAAGAAACTGTTCCAGGTGCTTGGTCTGCATGGACTAGCTACCTGAGATGATGCTTTCCAAAGATCCTGCTCTTTGGGAAGAGCATGAAGCATTTCGAGAAGCACAAGCAGTAATCAAAGGGTTGGCTGTCGTCAATGAAAGAACTGAACGAGGTGTAGCACTCATCCAGGAATTAAATAAAAAAGCTAACAAAAGATGAGGATCAGCTTCAATTTCTCCTGCAGGTTGTCAGTGAACATCGACGACAGTTCCCTGACTGTACGAAAAGAAATCTCGTGTCAAATTAGTAGAAAGCAGTGATTCCTGCATTTTATTGTCCTGTACTGATCATTTACTTCTGTGACCAGCTGAACAGTGAACAATAACTGAATTATAATTGAACAGTAAACACTTGTTTCATTGGCATTGTTGCATCACTAGAGTGTATTTTAGTCATCTCTGTAAAATTCTGAGTGACAGTGTGTTGAATATAGTTTGGTTGAAATTGTATGATTCAATTGATCAAATTTGTAATAAAGAATAAATTTCAGCGCTCGAGGGGCACCCCTAAATGTTTTGCAATTCCAAAATCCTTTTCAACATAATGTTATTTCTATAATTGGCATGGATTGAAAGGGTGCCAGACAAAATTTTACGATTTTTATTTTTTGGCTGTATGCTAAGGGCCACCCTAATATATATATATATATATATAATTACAATTGTTCATGAAAGTGGATTTCGATGTTTTTATTTCACAATGCAATTGTGTGAGACGTTTACAAGTCATTTTAGTCCCTGATTGAAGTGAAGGCACACACTGACAGTGGACAGTTGGTTGACAAAGTTGCATTGCAAATGTTGTTTGGAAGACTGCATATATATATATATATATAATTATGTATTATATATATCCATGATTTATGGCTGTGTTATGGATATATGTTATGCCTGACTTAGGGCCATATCGAGAGACTTTCTCCATAAATAATAATAGTGAATAATAGTTATTGTAGGGCTATTTCATAGAGCATGCAATATTGCTCTATTAGCTGTTATTAATGGCAAACAAATTGCTTTATATTAAGACAATGCAATTGTGTGAGAGGCTTAGATTAGATTTTAATTACATTTATATATTATTTTTAATATAGGTTTTGATTACATTTATATATTAATTCTCCTGGCCATGACTGAAACCCTGCGAAAAATTTGTTGGGCGACCATGGATGGGGAGGGGCCACGTCCCATGGAGATTTGAAATGGGGGGGGCCATGGCCGGATTGGCCCCCCCCTGGATAGTTCCAAGATTTTGCTAATCGACGTCAGTTGTAAAATTTCTGCAGCTAATTTTATCTGTAATTGTTTGGACTCTAACTAATCATGCCTATCTCTGTTGCCAAGACCATCCTTATCTTATCCATATCAGTCATCCACTGATATCTGTAAATAAAAATATTCTTTATTAGACTACTAGCAAATGCACAATAGCTTATGCTGAGCAGGTCCGGCTCAAGGGTGCGTGGGCCCAATGCAGCAAGTGATGAGCAGGTACCCAAACAAAAGTTGGGGTTGAGTCGACTTCCTGACAATATTGTATTGGCAAAATCATATGTGGGCCTATTAAAATAAAGCAAAATCATAAATGTAAATAAAATGGGTTAATGAATCATTACTTGAATACAGAATCATTACATGAATTGCAAATCAATACCTCAAAAACAACGATTATGAAAGTGGGAAAATGGGAATCGAGAGAAAACATAAAAGTTGGAAAGGATGTGATACAAGAGGTAGAAGATTTTTGCAAACAATGGCAGCTGTGACAAGAAGATAAGCAAGGTCAATGCCACATTCGTAAGATTGAACAGCATATGGAAAAATAAAGGATTAAGCCTAACAACAAAGACAAGATTATACAAAGCCTTGGTTCTGACAACATTGCTATATGGATTGGAGACATGGCCTATGACTAAAGCCAATCTGAAGAAGTTAGAGGTGGTACATCACAAATGACAGAGAAGGATATTAGGGTCACCTGGAGAGATAAAATAAAAAATGAAGATATAAGAAAGAGAACGTCTATGGAAAAACTGGAGGATATGTTGAGGAGAACGTGTCTGCGCTGGCTGGGTCATAAACACAGATCGAACAATGAAAGAATTCTAAAAAAGACACTGGATTGGACCCTGGCGTGATAGAAGAGAAAACGCGGGAGGCCGAGAAAGACTTGGCGAGACACAGACCACGGTCGGACAGGATCTGAACGACGGCGGAATGACGTGGGAGGAGACTGAGAGGACTGCAGAGGACAGAGTGGTGCGGAGGAGTTGTGTCGCCCGATGCACTGCCAGCGCATGGAAGGACTAAGGTAACGTAAGGAATGAATACAAGATGCAATTCAGGCTCTAGCACGTAGGATAATAGCACTTGCTATAA
The DNA here is from genome assembly GCA_949752735.1 of Lumbricus terrestris. Lineage (NCBI taxonomy): Eukaryota > Metazoa > Annelida > Clitellata > Crassiclitellata > Lumbricidae > Lumbricus > Lumbricus terrestris. Next base: position 33,606,123 of record OX457041.1, read on the forward strand.
AAGCAATAATAATCATTGAGTTTCACTTTATTATTTGAATAGGCTACCTAGAATAGCCTATCTGGCATCTCAAAAGGATGCCCATAACTAAAATAGGCCTACTTCAGCATTCTTCTGTTAGTTCCATCATCTCAATGTTTCAATTTACAGGCATATCTTACAAGCCTTGATGGATGCAAAATTCGCAATGATTTCACTATAGTCAAGAGCGTTTGCAATTATCATTCTTGATTCACAAAATAGAGTTTCGTTCATAGGCGCTGAGTTGACCCGAAGCGTGTGAGTGCCCAAACGAATGTGAAAGAAAGCCGTGCGTGAGCGCGGCGAAAAAATTTTGAGCCTTTTTTGATAGGAGCATAGGAGAGTTATTGAAATTACCTCTGTTCATAGGGGAAGAATTGTTCATGGTTTTAGAGGACGAAATCGCGGTCAAAGGACGATCGCCGAGCAGGGAAGGGTAGAAGGGGCTTATAATTGGGGAGGGGATGTGCTCCTATCCATTTTCGAATTTTTATTGCCACACTGCGATGGTAGCATCTTAGGCTGTCATTTTTACGAAATTGTCGTGGTTTAAGATTTGAAAAACATCCCTGCCGTTGCTTAAAAAAATTCCACACAACATGAAATAGTGACATTTTAAGCTGTTATCTCGTCAAAATTTCCCATTATTTCATTGTTTAAACATGTGATTTATGACTTCAATAAATGTTCTTCCTAAATTGCTTAAAAATATATCGCACTAGAAATCAAAAAATGTTGTCTACATTAACCACCATTTAGTGAGCCAATATTAACATTGTGGAAGATAGTTTTTCAAATAGTTTTCACAGACAATTTAGTCAAAGCTGATTTGTTCATTAACGCAGACAAAACAATATCCAGCTTTTGTGATGCTGGGAGGTGACTCTCGCGCAGTGAGGATTATTATTATGAGCCTAGCATGTACAATAAAAAGAGTCATTCAAATCGTCGCCTTCGTCCGTAGGCTAATATAAAAAAATGGTTGAAGCGGATCGAATGAGCAGGATTTCGAGGCCTTCTTCGTATCAGGGCTGTTTTTAAAGAATTTTTAGAACTGCACAAACCACTTCTTTGCTTCTCATTCTCCACGGTAAATTACTCCCACTCGCAGGACAATGACCTTTTTCACTAGTTTTAGCTGCACAGAAGTACTTCTGCAACTGCACAGATCCATTTAGAACTGCACATTTTGTGTACAACTGCACGTTAAAAAAGCCCTGCCTCGTATTCGTATGGAGTTCAGACTACCGGACGGTCCGGATGGAGCAAAACTGGAGTAATAGTAAGTAGATTAACTGAGATAAAAGAAAATATGTAAAAGACGGAATGATTTTTATAGATAAGGAATGCCAACAGTGAAATAATAACATAAAAAGCGCATCTTGTTGGCTGATTTCTGGAGGTGCCCAAGCATAGGCGGGCCTCGCATGGCCAATTTCTGGTGGTGCTGAGCACTCACGGGCCTCGCAGAGTCGGCACCCATGGTTTCGTTAGTGGGCCAATCTAGAAACATCAGAGGTGGCTGAAACGCTGCATTGGAAAAAAATTTATGAGGTAAAAGTATCTACAATATATGTTCGTGTTAAATAATTTAGCAACATAAACTAATGGTTTAACCTGCTCATCTATAAATTTTATGCAACTGTAGCCCATTCCACGCTGAATGGGGAGACTTCATTTCGTCGACAGAGGAAATATTCTCTCCCCTGGAGACTTTATTTCAGAATATACTCTCTGGGGAGGGTGAATTTATTCTGAAGCAGATCCAAGGGTGTGGGGGAGAGAATCTGTTTCAAAATAAAGTCTCTGGGGGAGACTTTTATGGGAAGAATCTGTTACACGATACCGGGCCTGACACTGAGAATAGAATGAATATGGGATAGATGTCTCTGGGAAGAATCTGTTACACGATACCGAGCCTGACACTGAGAATAGAATGAATAGGGGATAGATGTCTCTGGGAAGAATCTGTTACACGATACCGGGCCTGACAGTGAGAATAGAATGAATAGGGGATAGATGGACTTCAGGAAGTCCAATAAAAAAGAAATTGCAGTAATCAATCTGGAACAGACAAATGCATAAACTATGAATGTAATAGTAAAAAGGGAAATGAATCTGTGAATGGCCCTGAGACACCAGAGATGAAAGTAGAGGATCTTGTAAAGTGGGTTAAGTGCGCATAAAATGTGATCGAGCTATCCAAAGTCATCCCAGGTCATGCACAGAAGAAGAAAAGGATACTCAAGGTAAGTTTTCAGAATGAAGCAAAAAGTCAATATTTAGCTGTTGGGGAGTGTGAGGCCAAATGAGTTGAGTTTTGGAAGAGTATATTGAAAAGGTGAGTGGAGGACATCTAAAAATGCAAATCTTTGGAAAGGCTCTCAGTGTGGTTAATGTGAGCTGAGTAGCCGGAGGACCATGAACGCCATCAGCAAAGCTTGAACGTCATCAGCAAAGAGTGATTTGGAAATGGAGAGGTTATGCACATACTCTATTAAGGACCTAACAAAGGTTAGATCACAGATGTTGCTATCTTCCCTACCTAACATCCGAAGCAGTCATTGGTAATCCATCTTTGAACCATTCAATAGGATAGCCTCTTGGATTATTTACTTTGCACTGCATCTTCACAGAATCATTTTCGACTTTCTTTAGGTTTTTCAGCCGCTCAACAATAACAACATCCGCTGAAACAACAGACATAAATCAACTGACAAACATGATTCCTCTGGAAAGTGGGGAACCGGTACTTACTATCCTGGTTCAGGGTGCAATATGTTGTAAAATGTGAGACAGGATTCAAACTATACTTCGTTCCATAGGAACACATGTGCAATAATTGCAGTAAGTAAATGATCTGTTGAAAACCAGAGGTTTTAACGCTAATGCTTTGTAATGATAGCAAAGCTGTAAGATAGAACCACATACATGTCCAGTGGCATTTACAGTCACTATCTCGTAAAACGACAGCTTCACCTCCGTGATGGAACAGTCTATCGTCACGGTCCACGAATCATCGTCCACCATTGGCCATATCATCGCTCACAGGCAGCAGGGACACCGTACGTGTGGAGAACAGTGGTGTAACAACCATGTAACAAAGGTGGACAAAATTCACGGGCCCCGAGATCCAAAGGGCCCAAGCTTATTAAGTAAAAAAGTTTAATGTATACTTTTCCATTTTTATAGTTAGTTTCAGATTGTAGAGTGTGACCATATGTAGGCCTAACCTGGAAACGAGGAATAAGATAAATGATACGCATGTGTCGTGTCTGTCGAGACTGTATGGGCCATCGAATGTGAGAGCATTTGACCCGTAGTAGACATCAACATTAGTTGTACATTAGGGTAAACGTTCATCCATGGAGGTCTAGGTTCATCCTAGTGCCGGACCAGTGGTGCATACATCACTTAATCGTCCTTATCCGATCAGTCTATTCCAGCGTTAAGGAATGATGCTTGAAATAGTATCTACTTTCTTTTCCCGCTTTGTCTAATTCTAGCTGTCTCTGTGTGTATCTGTCTATCTGTCTGTCTGTCTCTCTGTCTGTCAGATAGATAGATTAGATAGATTAGATAGATTAGATAGATTAGATAGATTAGATAGATAGATAGATAGATAGATAGATAGATAGATAGATAGATAGATAGATAGATAGATAGATAGATAGATAGATAGATAGATAGATAGATAGATAGATAGATAGATAGATAGATAGATAGATAGATAGATAGATAGATAGATAGATAGATAGATAGATAGATAGATAGATAGATAGATAGATAGATAGATAGATAGATAGATAGATAGATAGATAGATAGATAGATAGATAGATAGATAGATAGATAGATAGATAGATAGATAGATAGATAGATAGATAGATAGATAGATAGATAGATAGATAGATAGATAGATAGATAGATAGATAGATAGATAGATAGATAGATAGATAGATAGATAGATAGATAGATAGATAGATAGATAGATAGATAGATAGATAGATAGATAGATAGATAGATAGATAGATAGATAGATAGATAGATAGATAGATAGATAGATAGATAGATAGATAGATAGATAGATAGATAGATAGATAGATAGATAGATAGATAGATAGATAGATAGATAGATAGATAGATAGATAGATAGATAGATAGATAGATAGATAGATAGATAGATAGATAGATAGATAGATAGATAGATAGATAGATAGATAGATAGATAGATAGATAGATAGATAGATAGATAGATAGATAGATAGATAGATAGATAGATAGATAGATAGATAGATAGATAGATAGATAGATAGATAGATAGATAGATAGATAGATAGATAGATAGATAGATAGATAGATAGATAGATAGATAGATAGATAGATAGATAGATAGATAGATAGATAGATAGATAGATAGATAGATAGATAGATAGATAGATAGATAGATAGATAGATAGATAGATAGATAGATAGATAGATAGATAGATAGATAGATAGATAGATAGATAGATAGATAGATAGATAGATAGATAGATAGATAGATAGATAGATAGATAGATAGATAGATAGATAGATAGATAGATAGATAGATAGATAGATAGATAGAGAGAGAGAGAGAGAGAGAGAGAGAGAGAGAGAGAGAGAGAGAGAGAGAGAGAGAGAGAGAGAGAGAGAGAGAGAGAGAGAGAGAGAGAGAGAGAGAGAGAGAGAGAGGTCTGTCTCTCTCTGTCTGTCTGTCTGTCTCACTCTCTCTCTCTCTCATTCTGTGTGTGTGCATTGTGTGTGCCTGTCTTTGTCTCTGTCTATGTCAGTGTCTGTATACAAGCCAAGTCTTGAAGTGATTGATACATACTGCATATTGCAGTGTTCATTCCTTCGTGCTCATAATAGTCACTGCATTCATTCATTCATTTACTGTTAACTGGATCATCTACTGCAGTACCTAAACAAAAATAATCATGTCCATGAAACGCAAGTACAATTCTGACAGTGAGAAACGAGATGAGAAAAATCGAAAAATTGAGGCTGATGGGGTCGGCACTCCCACCATCAAATCGTTTTTTAAGATGCAAATTCCAAGTGCCGATATTCCTGCAGCTGCAGCTATTGCAGAGAACACAGAGGAGGAAGTCGATGTTAGCCCAGTTTGTTCGGAAGTGGTGACAACTTCCAAGGAGAAAAGGACATTACTATAGGAATTAGCAGTAGCAAAACTGCAGCGGACAGATTCATCGGATATAGGCCACAAATTTGTGCAAGAGGTGCGGTCGTTCAGACGTGAGTTCATGGAGGAAATTAAAGAAACAAAAACTGTCTTGGACACACTGAAATTCATATTGAGCTATCACATCACGTCGTCAATGCCTGAATTGGCCACTGCCTGTGTGCTCTTTGTCATCCTCCCAGTTACCGGCACCAGTGCAGAGCGCTCTTTCTCAAAACTGAAAATAATAAAGACTTGTCTTAGGTCAACAATTTCACAGGATAGGTTTGATGGTATTTCTCTCCTTGCAATCAAAACAAAAATGCAAAACAATTGAATATCGATGACTTGATAGACACTTTTGCGAACAGTAAGGCTAGAATAGCCAAATTCACAAAGTAATTCTACGAAGAACTACAGACCACAGTGAGTCTACATTACAGGCACGTGTGTGCTGACCAAACTACATGACATCTGCACGGAGGTGTGGAGGACCGGAGAGTGGCCAGATGAGTGGACACAGTCAACTTTCATCCCACTTTTCAAGAAAGGTGACCCGCTTTATTGCGGAAACTATCATACTATCGCACTGGTCTCTCATGCTAGCAAGATCTTATTACGAGTGATTCTAGAACGGATACAATCCAAACTTGAAAGCGAAATCGCCCTGGAACAAGCTGGTTTCAGACCTAGAAGAGGAACACGTGACCAAATCGCAAACCTCCGAATAATCCTGGAAAAAGCAAGGGAAAGGAACCAACCATTATATTTCTGCTTCATTGACTTCACAAAGGCGTTCGACATGGTACAACACGACAAACTCTGGCTGACTATGTTAGAAATGGGTTTCCCGCCTCAAATAGTTCAGCTGCTGCAGAAACTTTACAAACAACAACGCGCAAATATTAGGACAGATGGACTTACGTCAGCATGGTTCAGAGTTAAGAAAGGAGTGCGACAAGGGTGTAACCTTTCATCATGTCTTTTTAACATTTTAGCAGAGCAGGTAATGAGGAAAGCCTTGCAAGGATTCAACAGTGGATTCAGAATCGGGGGTAAAATCATTAACAATCTAAGATACGCAGATGACATTGTATTACTGACTACATCACCAGAGGAGCTGCAAGAATTGGTGGACAGGGTTGAGAGGTCTGCAAACGAGTATAGCATGAAGATTAATGCCACAAAGACGAAGGTGATGACAAATACGGACACAGAATTGAAGATTAGAGTGATCAGTGGTAGTTTAGATCAGGTAGACTCATTTGTCTATCTGGGAAGCAGAGTAACGAAAGATGCAGACTGTAATGTAGACATCAGTCATGATTAAGTTGACAAAGGTATGGAAAAACAAGGCAATCAGCTCCAAGACAAAAATACGTCTGATGAGGGCCTTAGTGTGGCCAGTAGCAACATACGGTTGTGAGACGTGGACTTTAAAGAAGGAGGAGGAAAGAATTATACAGGCTTTCAAAAACAAATGCATTAGGAAACTACTATGTATTTCATGGACAGAAATGTTGACTAATGAACGAGTTTATAAATTAGCAGGGACAAAATGCGAGTTGCTATGTCATGTCAAAACTTGGAAATTACGATACTTTGGCCACATCCTGCGACAGCCGGACAATATTGAAAATAGTGTCATGACGGGACTGGTGGAAGGTGTTCGTAGCTGCGGTAGACCCAGAATATGCTGGCTCGATAACATCACGTTGTGGACCGATCTATCGGGAGCGGCGCTATTGAGGACCGTAAAGGAAAGATCTTGTTGGTGTACATTGGTCCGCTCGGTGTTATGACATGACATGACATGTGTGTATGTATGGATCTTTGTATGGAGTGTGTCTATATATCATGCATATATGTGACGCAGGGGCTCGAAACCGGTCGTTTGTCACTTCCTAGATATTGCGCTAGATGCCGAAATAGGCGAGAGGGGTAAAGAATGCAGTTTATTCTTCAATTCAGTATATGACTGTGAATTTGCCCTAATTTGCGAAGTAGTGAACCGATTTTGATGCCGTTTGGGTTATCTGATTCAGAATATATGCCTCTAATGCCCAGAAAATTTTCAGAATAATAACTTAGTGGATTCAGTAGACTTGGATGACAAGAATATTCAGTAACTTTTTATTTTATTTTTTCACTATAAACTAATGAAAGAATCAAACGAGCACAACTTTTGTTAGAAAAAAGATAATTTCATTGTGTTAAAAGCATTTTAGAGCATGGTCATTGTAGCATATGACTAAATCAAAAGGTCAGAATCCGACATGTGACGGGTTTTGAGCCCCTGTGTCACACACACATATATATATATATATATATATATATATATATATATATATATATATATATATATATATCTGGTGTGTGTGTGCGTGTGTGTATTATACCGTGTTGCAGTAGCATGTTTAGGCATAGACTAATACATTTCGTTTTCTATGAAATCAGGTCAATTAAGCTTGAATTGTAAATTTCTCTTGAATTATCAATCACTGGATACACTCACCAGGTAATCTAGTCACCTATAATTCATAAAGTGAAACTTTACGAAAACTCACCAGTTACCAATATAGGCCTATTCTATTGCGCTACCAAAATTACTTCAGATATAATTAATAGGCGCTCTTGTTTTAAAATAGCCATCTAATTGTTTTCACTGTTTAGTCTCGTTAATGGATATGGGCCCCCAAGCTGAGAATGTCTACGGGCCCCCGGCTTAGTTGTTACGCCACTGGTGGAGAATGGGGTGACACAGCCTGTTACCACTCCTGTACAGATTAAACCACCTTCTCCAGACCCAATAGCGCATCCAGAGGCTGGCCAACCACTTCTCAAACACATCCCAGGACAGTGGCGTAGACAGGAATTTATGAAGGGTTTTGGGGGAGTTACGGCCTGGCTGGATGCCCTTCCTGACACCAACCCAACAGTATTACAGTAAATAAAAAGGAAATAAAGTAACAAAGAGAATAAAGCAAGAAAAACAATTGTTTTGTTTTTTCTTATTTAAGTGGATAAATAACCTTAAAAAAACTCTTTTCCTACGACAATGGGGGTTTTAACCCCGAAACCCCTCCTTCGCTACAGCACTGTCCCAGAAAGTGCTTGACTGTCTCACAATTGGTGACAGATATTTTGCATTCAATTTGTATCCACCCTTCTGACCTGGATTCTTGCTTAGGTTTGTACCGGATGTTCTGGCTCAGCCCAAGAGAGCTGGCCGAAGACACAATTTGGCAAATCAATCAATCAATCAATCGTAATTTATATAGCGCCCTTTCAAGGTACCTACTCAGTGTGGTGAAGAGACATGTGGAAACCCTGGGTCAGTCCACTCAACCATCTGTGGTGACTGCAACTGCAGGGACGAGTTGCAGGGTCCCTGTTAAACGCTCAGATGCCCTTCTGGTTGCTGTGGCCTTCAAACTGGAGGATGACAATATTAGTGCAGCCATTCACATTCTTTGTGATCAGAGCCACCTCACTATGCCAAACTTGGAAAACTTCAACATCTTGGTTGGCAAACACCCGATAGATAGACCCTCATCCCGATGATCGACTTGCTGGTCTTCCAAGCCCCACAACTACAGTGCCATACCAAGTTGAGTTATCGGATGTAGAAGCAGCGATTCGCTCTTTTCCAACAGGTTCTGCCAGCGGCCAGATTGGCTGCGCCCCAGCACCTTCTTGAGCTTATCAACCATCGTGAGTCGTCCTCAGCATTGCTTAGGGAAATGACGGAGGGTTTATTATCATCCTGCTACGTGGTGCCTGCCTGCCAGAAGTGAGACCAACATTGTTTTTCAGCGCCTTTCTGTCTCTTTTGGACTGACTGATAAACCCCTATAATGGCTACGCTCTTTCCTTACTGATTGCACAAACTGTGTCATATCTGGCTCAACTAGGTCTCGCTGGGTCCCTGCCATTTTTGCTTTACATTCTGTACATGTCAGATGTTAGCTCCCTGCTGAGGATATGTGGACTCTTACATCAGCTATATGCTGATGACATCCAAGCATATGTTCACTGTCGTGCAACAGATGCAGTTTACTCTGTTGGGCTGATGTGCTCTGCCATTGATGCCCTTTCTGGCTGGCTGGCTTCGAATCGTTTGCTGTTGAATCCATCCAAAACCCAGTTCATCTGGCTTGGCAGTCGCAGACAGCTGACTAGTCTAGACGTGCACCTTTTGGCTCAGACCTTCCCCATATTGCATTCTCTCATACTGTCCGCGATCTTGGAGTGACACTTGATCAAGAACTCAGTTTCTCACAACATGTCAACCTAGTAACGCGAAGCTACTATTACCAACTGTGCCAGTTGCAATTGTAATTGTAATCGTACATTTATATAGCGCCCCTTCAACAGAACTCCTCAGAGGCGCTCCCGACCTGACACCAAACCACAATCAAAGAGAATGGTTTTCAAATGCTTGCGGAAAAGGGGCAAAGAAAGACAAAGAAGTTCATTACGGAGACTAATAGGTAACTTATTCCAGAAAGACGGACCGACCATAGCAAAGCTTCTGTGCAGCACTGTGGAAGATCGAGCCCTAGGGACAACCAGGTCACCATGCGTAGCAGAGCGAAGGAATCTACGGCCTGGAATGGATAGCACAGGTACACAGAGTTCCATAAGATAGGTCGGAGCTTGGCCTGCTAGACAATTACGCATGAACATTAGAATCTTAGACTCAATACGTTTTTGCATAGCCAACCAGTGCAGTTCTTCCCGCATAAAACTTGATATATGCCCAAACTTTGGTATGCCGCCAATCAGGCGAGCTGCAGCATTAATGACAGATTGTAACTTATTAATGCATGAAAGGGTTAAGCCTGCATAGATGGCACTACCATAGTCAACTCTCGTGCATATAAATGCATGCATCAGAGTAGTGGCGGCTTTGGTTGTAAGCGAGCGACGCACCGAGCGAATCTGACGAAGATGGTAAAAGCAAGTGCGACAAACATTTCTCACGTGATGCCACTGTGGTCCTTGTCCACGCCTTCATAACTAGCAGAATTGATAATTGCTGCTCAGTTCTTGCTGGTCACCCATCTAGCTTACTAGGGCGTCTTGACCGGGTCATGCACTCTGCTGCTCGGCTTATTGGTCACGTTCCTAAATTTGCCCCGATTTCTGCTTACATGCGTGATGCTTTGCACTGGCTTCCAGTCTCGCAGCGCATCTCGTACAGAGTAGCAGCACTTGTTTGACGGTGCCTCACTGGTAGCTCTGTCCTACTTATCTGACCTCTGACATAGCCTCCTGTCGAGGTTTACGCTCCTCAGCCAATAGGGAGCTGCTGGTCCCTCGAACCCGCTCTGCTACCAGACAGCGTCGAGCCTTCTCGGTTGTTGGCCCGTCCACATGGAATGGGTTCCCACTTGCACTACGCTCGCTACCTCGGAATAATTTGCCTGCTTTCTACAAGTTGCTCAGGACCTATCTTTTTAGCTGTGGCTAGGCTGGGAGCGCCTCTGAGTAGGCTTCTTGAAGGGGCGCTATACAAGTTTTCGGTATGAATGAATGAATGAATGAATGTTTGGTGACGGCCTTATTGCGCTAACCAAGAAGTCAGGAGATCTAAGGCCTATAGTGATCGGGTATACTACGAGAAGAGTGGCTGCCAAGTGTGCCAACAGATATATGCAATTGGTAAACTGGCTCCCGTTTTTGCCCCATTGCAGGTTCGCATAGCTACTCCAGCTGGGTGTGAGGCAGCAATCCATGCAGCAAGAAAATATGTCACTGCTATGTCCCAGGACCTTGTATGTGTAAAACAGGATTTCTCTAATGCATATAACGGACTTGAAAGAGATGCAATGCTACAGTCTGCCTACACACTGATACCTGAAATTCGTAGCTTCATCCATCACTTTCTGCTTATCTGCTTCTGTATTGAAATTTGGCTCTTTTTCCATCTCATCCCAAATGGGCCCTCAGCAGGAAGACCCTCTAGGTCCACTTCTGTTTTGTCTCCCACTTCAGCCAGTGTTACAGTTCTTGCAGTCTGACCTTCGCATTGGCTATCTGGATGACCTCTCACTCGATGGCAGTCTAGAGACTGTTATCAAGGACATTGCATGATCATTGGCTTCCTTAAACGATTCCCTTAGACTGAATCTGAATATAAATAACTGCAAATGCTACTCCCCTTCACTGGATAATGGTGCAAACACCCTTCATTTTCAGAATTCCAGTGTTTAAACTGCGAATCACTCACTCTTTAGGGAGCTGCTTTGTTTAAAGGCTTAGCACTAGATGGGTGACCGGACAAAATGGTAGCGGACAAAATGGTATGAACAAAATGGTACGGACAAAATGGTATGGATGAAATGAAAGCTGGATTAGTGAATTTTTATATATGAAATAGAAGCTGGATTAGTGAAAAGACGCATTGCAATGGAAGCTGGATGAAGGCTCTGCATGGATATTTTTATATATGTAATGGAAGCTGGATTGATGAAAACAACACTTTAGATATAGAAGCTGTATCAGGGTATTTTCATAGCTTAAATAGAAGCTGGATTAATGAAAGATGCATTACAAATGGAGGTTGATTAAAGGAATCTTATGGCTGAAATTGAAGCTGGATACATCATGAAACACATGAACGAAAGACATCAATTCAGCTTCCATTTCTCAAGCATTTTTTTCGCCAATCTAGCCTCCTTTTCTCAAGCTGTTTTCTTCGCTAGAGCTCTACTTCAGCCACAAAAAAGCCATCCACCCTCTATTTCAGCAATAAAATACCCTCATCCAGCTTCCATGTAAACATACCGTTTTGTCCGTACCATTTTGTCCGTACCATTTTGTCCGCTACCATTTTGTCCTAGAACCCACTAGATGACATGCTGCAGGCACACTGTGAGACTGTGGTTGATGCCATTGAGTATCTCTGCCAACTGCCAGCACAGAGCAGCCTTATCCTTTTAAGATCTTCCTTTGGAGCCCCTAAGCTCAGTCATGTGCTCCACTGTTCTCCCTGCCAAGACCACCCTACGCTGGGACAAATTGATGAAATAATGATGGAAGGGTTTGAACACATCGTCAACATCAGCTTGAACGAGCATCAATGGATGCAGGCTTCACTCCCCATTCGAGATCTGGGTTTGAAACAAGTGTCTTCACTGGCTTCTTCTGTCTATTTGGCCTCAGCTGCGAGCACTTCGGAACTTCAGTCTGCAATTTTGACCAAAAGCACCATTGTCCCAGACACTTACATTGAGGATGCGATATTGGCAAGACATGAAACTCTACCAGGCATCATGGATCCTCTGCCAGCTAAATAGGGTGCATGGGACAAGAGAGGGACAAAATGTCAATTTTGGCCTCCATGAGCAATCCTTTCGACTGGATGCTGCCAGTTTTTCTCACTCGAGAGTTTGGGTAACTGCACTTGCAATCACTTCTTGTGGACAGTGCGAGTGGCAGTTGGTCTTCGGTTGGGCCTTGACCTCTGTCACCTCACATGTGTCAATGCAGAGATGCAGTTAGCTCAAATGGTCACCATGGGCAGGTTTGTAGGCTACTGAAGGGACGTTCCATTCGACATCATGTAATTAATTACATAATTTGGCGTTCACTCCAGAGTGCGGATATACCAAGCACAAAGGAGCCAATGGGTCTTCTGAGAACCGATGGCACACGACCCGACGGTGCCACACAGCGTCCTTGGTCTGAAAATGAAACGCCTGCAAACGCACTGCGTTGTACATGTACAAGTTATGTGGCAATCTTAATTAACATCAATCTTAACTATTAACAGTACAAACAGCCTTCAATATGCCGCATAATCAATAGGCATAATTATGCTACTTAGGTGTATGCTTATAGGTTTTTAAACATTAGAGTGATTAGACGAATATTGCAAGATATGTTGTATATTTTTATATTTTACATGAAAATAATACATCCAATAGATATTCAAATAGACAGACATGATTATAAACTGCTAACAAGTATACAAATTTGGTTCAGTTACAATTCAGTGGTCTAAGATTCAACTTATGCAGGTCAAGTATGGTCACGCAAAAAACTAAAAGATCCAGATTTAAATCAAACTAATCCAATGTGATTCCCATATTTACAGATACATGTTTCTTAGTGGAGAGCACTTACGTGCCACAAAGAGTTTAGCAATGCTGACTTTGTTCTGAATAGTGCACGAGTAGAGTCCTTCATCTTGAAGTGAAACATTCATCACCTTCAGTTGATGCTTAAAACCATCCTTCAAATACTGGAATTTAGAACTCCTCAAGTTCAAAAGCTGAAAGAATAATAAGAACTAAATTCAAAACTCGTAAAGTTCACTTGAGCTTTTCCCCTTCCAGACTGACTGTGGGAAAAAATTGAACAATAATCTTTTATGCAATGATGTGTATTACTATGTATTGTGAAATAAATGAACTTGAACTTGAAACAGAACGAAAACAGAAGTTCAGGATAAGTGGATTATATTCTATCTTGTCTGCAATCAGTGGCACTCGTCACTGACTTCCTTCTTTTTCCAAGATTGGTAACATCAGCCAGCCAACTCAACTTTGCTGCTCATTTACAATGTACCATGGTCCACAGAGAGATTTTGTAGTATGGTGGCCTGCTAACAACACATTATAATAATAATAATAATAATAATAATAATCTTCATTTATTAACATTCCATCTGATAGACTGCAGAATGATTGCAGATGCAAGTTATACGAAATACTGCCAGCTTCGCACGACACGCAGTTCGGCTACACAGCAGGCTCGGTAGCTTAACACTAATGGCCTAAGTGCTGGAACGCTCCTGGCACGGCCAAGTCAGTAGTGGGAGGACAATCTTATTTCCAACAGACCCAAGGCAAACAACACAATAGAAAGCGCCACTGGCAGCTAACAGAAAATTAAAATAATTTTTTGCCCTGAGCAAGGCTTGAACACAGGCCGTGATATTGACTACTCAGTTTATTGACCAGCGCTCTATCAACTGAGCTACTGACCCCCCACATGGAGCATGCAATAAAACCAGTGGCGTAACAACTTAGCCGGGGTCCCTGGACATTTTAAGCTGGGGGCCCTGATACATTAGTGAGACTAAATTTTATAGTGAAAACAATAAGGTGACTATTTCGAACTACAGTTACTCACGGCATAATTAAATTTCTTATTTATTCTGTGGTTTACTGTTTACTTTTGACTATACCTAAAGCGAGCACTCAAGTGATTTCTAGGGTGCGTTTTCCTAAAATCCCCTTTATCAATGTCAATCCACAGTTCAAGGTACATTAATGTTCAATATAAAAACAAGAAAACAGCCGAAATGTATTGACAAAATAAACCTGTCGCTTATAGACTAGTTTCATGCAGAGCTGGCGCATGCTAGTAATTATCACTGCAGATAAGAGAATTTTAAATCTTTAAATATAAAACTCAAAGTTTGTCCTTCTGTGTGTGGGATGTCCGAATTTTGTCCGGAGACCTACTCGGAAATTACAGCGATTCGTTTTTAAAAAAATTTTGCAATCGATTCTTACCCACATTTGGAGTTAAACGCCACTATTTTCAGCTGCCAATTAATTTTATAGCCCGTGCTGTCAACATTTTAACTTCACACGCGATTCGAAAGCTATGCGCGTTGATCGCCTGTCTTTATTAACACGCCATTTGCTTATTATTACAACACATCGATATTATCAACATTGAAACCACCGATGATATATATATGATTCAAACCAATACATTAATTGGGGGGTCCCGTAGCTCAGTGGAGAGAGCGTTGGCCGTTAAACTGAGAGTCATCCGCGCGACCCGGGTTCAAGCCTCGCTCAGGGCAAAAATTTATTAAAAATTTATGTTAGCTGCCATTGGCGCTTTGCTGTTGTGTTGCTTGACTCGGGTTCTGCTCAAAATAAAAGATAGCCCCTCCCACTCCTGGCTTGGCCGAATCGGGAGCGTTCCAGTACTTAGGCCATTAGTGTTAAGTTACCGAACCTGTTGTAGCCGACCTGCGTGTCGTGCGAAGCAGGCCATATTTCGTATAACTTGTACCTGTAATCGTTCTGCGGTTTGTCAGATTGAATGTCAATAAACGAAGATTATTATTATTAACTAGCTGTACCCGGCCACGCGTTGCTGTGGCTGAAAAGACTGTCCAACCCTCCCTTCCTACGTCCCCCCCTTTCTCCTTCCCCTTCCCCTCTCTTTCCCCCTCCCCTTCCTCTCCTCGCCTTCCTCCCCCGTCCTCTCCTCCCCTCCCGTCCCTCCCCTTCCGTCCCCTGTAGCCACTGTAGAAAGACGCGCGGAAAACGGCTGCAAATGGACGATTTTGCCAAAACCGACAGTTACATATAAAATTGCGCTATAGCAGACCGTCGGCTACACGTTTTGAAGAATGCTTGCGTTTGAAACGCGCCCGAAGAATATATATGAAGGTTCAAACTCGAAATGTCTGGACTCCATCGACGTCAATCGCATGGAATTAAAGTTGTGTTTTTGGGTCGTAATTCCTCCCTCTCCTCCCCTCCCGTCCCTCCCCTTCCGTCCCCTGTAGCCACTGTAGAAAGACGCGCGGAAAACGGCCGCAAATGGACGATTTTGCCAAAACCGACAGTTACATAATTATAAAATTGCGCTATAGCAGACCGTCGGCTACACGTTTTGAAGAATGCTTGCGTTTGAAACGCGCTTGAAGAATGCGTGAAGGTTCAAACTCGAAATGGCTGGACTCCATCGACGTCAATCGCATGGAATTAAAAGTTGTGTTTTTGGGTCGTAAAGATTGCGCTTTTCCCCCAAAAGGCATAAAAAAAACCGGAGATGTTCGAATGGAACGGTTTGCGAAAATTTTAAAAGGAATCGGTTCAGAACTCTCCGAGAACCGATGTAACAAACTGTAACTTTTTACATTTTTATTTATATAGATGACGTCATGGCCGGACTTATTCTCATAGAGTGTTATGCCGTTAATTAATATTAATCTTAATTAATCTTAACCATGTCGTATGTCAGTATTTAAGACGCAATAATTTTCGCCGATCGATTTTCAACGAACCAATAGATTCCTAACTTCATTTTTCGCCAAGGTCAGATCTTTTCGCACGCGGTTTCGCACAAATGCGGATGGGTTGTAACTGGGTTGGTTGGACTGAAAAACTAAATTTCACGGGCAACGCCGGGCACCCCAGGGTCGGAACGGGTTGGGACCGATGGAAGGCGAAGTGAGAAGGACGGCGTGGGAGCGGGGTCAGGCGTGGCTGGGAACTAAAAACCGAAATTTTCCGGGCAACGCCGGGTGATTCAGCTAGTGATATGATAAAATGAAGAACCATGAACGTAGTGCGTAGGTCTACTACATCATATCATGCACATTACAATAATAGTCAATAGATTTCTAGATTACCTTGATGAATGTATCAAGTTATAATTAATTAAACAATTGACCACAATTGACTTGATTTATAGAAAATAAAATGTATTCATTCATTTCAAGAATTTATATAACACCTCTTCAAGAAACCTACTCAGAGGCGCTCCCAGCCCAGCCACAGCCAAAACAAGATTTGAGCAACTTATAAAAAGCAGGTTATTTAGTCTAAGCATAAGTCGCAAAGTTAGTGGGAGGCCATTCCAGAGAGCTGGACCGGTAACCATCCGTATCGTCGCAGATCATGTAGTCGCAGATCGTTTCGTCGCAGCCATACAGTCGCTAATTAATTGGTCGTGAATTAATTGGTCGCCCTCAATATCGTCGCAGCCAACTGATCGCAATCATCCAGTCAATGTATTCATCGTTATTCATCAATTGGTCTACGTGACAGCAGACTTGGAGCTGACATATATAAAGCCAACAATCCAAGGTACGCCTAGTAATCGCCACAATGTTGAAGTTAACATTTGCTATGAGTAGCAGAAAAGACACAAGAAAACTCCTGGCATTCGAGATGGGATGCTATAGAAGGATGTTGCGCATAAGATGGCAGCAGAAGATAACAAACAAGGAGGTGCGCGAAAGAGTGAAGAGTAACAAAAACATCGAACAAACGATAATGGAAAGGAAGCTCAACTTTTTTGGACATGTGTGCAGAATGGACAACAGAAGACTGGTGAAGCAAAGTATGTTCGGGGTAATCGACGGCAAGGGGGTCAGAGGGAGGCAGAGAATGGCTGGACGATGTCAGAGACTGGTGCGGAATGGACATACAAAAACTGAGCTGGCTGGTGCAAGAGCGTGACAAATGGAAAATGATGAGCATGCGATTGACACCAACGGGCGCTGAGCCTACGAACTGAAATGATGATGATGATGATGATGATGAGTAGCAGAGGAAATCACAAGGCAGTCTATGAGGGTTTTGTATTTATACAAAGGAGAGAGAAGTGAGCGGGAAGACATACTGGTGATGTGAAATGAGATCGTGTAATGCACGAATGCATACGGAGATGTCGTTGTGAAACTACCAGCAGTGCACAAATATCTGCACAAATATCACGCACCTTCTTCTGAACGTGTGTCAGCGGCTACAGTTGTTGGGGTAATTCATTTGAAAGCTACCGAATGTGAAAGTACGGTGAAGGATATTGTACAACAAGCAATCGCAAGCGTTCCTGTTGTGGTTGCACCTACCTTACCAATGTGGCGGATATGTGCCACAAGAAGACGACCGATAGTTTAATGCCTGTGAAACTAAGCTGGAAACAGGCGGGAGCAATAGTTATGCGCTTAAAATAGCCCAATTTACGCTTAAGACCCTATAGGTAGAAGTAGATTTAATTAGATAATTAATTTTAGGCTTGACCGATAAGTTTAATTTAGGGTGTAGAATATGGCCTGGACCGAGAGGAATCGATAGAAACAAAAACGGTGAAGATCGGACGAAAACTGGATTTTTTGTGAATTATTGAAGTTTTTCCATACGAAAGACCGAATACGTGTTTCATGCCAAAGTATAGAGTGCAGACAGCGTTATTCCGGTGGAATAAAGCCTGCCACACGGTGTTCTGCTACTAGTGTAGAGTGGTGGCGATCACTCTATGGTCAATGAGCATCAACTCTGTTCTTCTCATTGATCTCTACGCAGCCTTGGCACGTTGAATACGAGCGTTTGACATTGTGACAGTGACTCGTTGGTGATTTCGAGTGATTCCAAGGGAAAATTTGTGTGTGACGTTTGAATCCGTATATACGGAAGGTTCATAGTAACCTGCGTCGACGATCTAGCGGTGGTAGACTGGTCCTCTCCCCGTTACGATCGCGCCAGGTAGAGTCGGTGGTTCGACTGGTTCGTTTGATCCTCAGTAAAGGTTTTCGTATAGTCGATTCCTTGCTTGACAATATCCTCTTGTCGGCAGTAACTTGTGAATTACCCGTATCCTCGTTGTACGTAGATCCGGCGTAGGTAGGCCTCGGCACCCTGCCCGCCACGATCTCGTCAACTCATTACCTGTCGCGTTTCGTTTTTGAATCGTCAAAAAACGGTGGGTGGCCTCACTAAAAGTCCTATAACTTTTGTCCTGCTTGAAATATTTTGATGAAATCTGAACACCATGTGCAGATATCAATTGTCTATAGGCCTAAAAAATTTCATTCCGATATTCTTACTTTTGGCCAAGATATTGGCAAAAACCTAATTTTTGTTGCGCTTCGTTTTTGAATCGTCGAAAAACGGGGGGTGACCCCACTAAAAGTGATATAACTTTTGTTCTGTTTGAAATATTTTTATGAAATCTGGCCATAATGTGTAAATATGAATTGTCTATAAGACTGTAAAATTTCATTTCGAAATTCTTACTTTTGGCCAAGATATCAGCAAAAAACTTAGGGGGGGTCTTTTTTTTGGCGCACCCTGTAGATATAGCCTAAACATGTTGCTAAAACACTGCATACACATTCACTCACTCACTCAATCAATCAATCAAGCAAGCAATCAATCATTCACTCACTCAAACAAACACGCATGCACGCACACATGCTCAGTGGAGTAGCTAGCTTTTCATGGGCCTGTGTACAGAGGTCCTGTATATGGGCCCTGTTTGGCCTTGTAAGGCAGGTATCTTTGCGTTCTTGCAATCAAGATCACCAAAACTAATCAATGGCATTTGCTATTAGGTCTAACACATGCAATACAACTTACTCACAGAATAAACGCGAATGTTGCACGAATGACACAGATGAATTTAAGTGCTATTATAGCTGAAGTGATTTCTCAATCGAATTTAAAATCTATCACTTTGCAGACTTGTCCACTAATTATTTAGTAGGCCTACTTAAGGCAATGTCAAGGTACCATAGTTTTTCCTTATGGCATGTTGTCAGCAAAAAATGTAAACAGCTTGGGAGCAGAGATGCTTGGTCATATTCGAATCGGTGGGGTTCGAATCCTGTGGTCACCTTTTCCCTTCCTCCCTCTATCTATACAGACTATCCACAGCATCACGCGGCCTCTTCGTGCGAAGATCCGGAAGTGGCGACTCTGGGGATGTTGAAGACGGCGGGCGTTACAATGCAACTCCCATGTTCTGTGCAGTCTCTTTCCCCCATTGGCTCAATGCTGCTCCAACCTTCGAAAACAAGTGAATTTTTCGCCATCAGCAAAGGATTTCGCAATTTTATCTCATGAATATTATACCGTCGTGAAGCAAAATCATCTTTATGCTTAACTGAATGACTCATACTAGAGATGTAATTTTCATTATCCTTCATTATGTATCCATGTGCGGTGTGTTACTTGGCTTTTCCATTACATAAATATATATAAATAAAATATATAATGTATATATAATATATATATATAACATATATATATAATATATATAACATATGCTGTCAATTTTTGATTAAGAATTATACTTGGGAATCATACTTATAGTCATATGTGATTACAAATTATACTAGGAACTTTAGCTACATACACTGTCAATATGAAACCACTGTAAGTCCGGCACATCATCGTAATTCATCTCGCATTCAAACTCAGCTGTTTCATTTTCATAAGAGTCAACATCATTTAAATGTCGCACAAATTCGTATTCAGGCTCTACAATATCAAACATTTCAGAATCAATCCAAGATAGAGAAATAAATCTAAAAAACGAAAATCTATACAACAGTTAACAGCACAGATGAGACTTTCGCTTCTCTTTGAAAACTGTCCCCAATTAACCCCCTCTACTTATGTGCATGACTTAGGTGTCAATTCAGACAGCTCACTCACATTTTCTGCATATGTGACCAACCTTATATGCCATTCTCACTTTCAGAGCCATTCAAATATCCATCTCCTTTTCTACCATGAATGACACCCATAGACCAGGCATCTCTATCTGTTCCAGAATTGATGACTGATTTTGATGACTGGGTCGATTGGTAACATAAATTTTCATAAACGACTGACTACCATGTAAGATTAACCACAGATGAAGGACCCTGATATTCAACAGTAGTAACCAATCTATAATGTGTCGAATTCTTCAGAGGCCGTTTTTAGATGTGAAGAGCCTACTAATAAATGGGAATCATTGGCAAATTTAGCACTTTTAACAGCCAGAGCAGTCATACAAGTAACCAGGGCAGAGGACGAGTCATGTGCTCAGTAATACGGGCTTACTTGGGTCTATAATTTGGCGCTACGGTGCTCCTCATAAATCACCAGTGATGTCACAGCTGTTTTTTCCACAAGATCTGAGTTTTTTTGCCTTAGTCTGGGTTTCCGGTTTTGGGGGTGGGGGGGGAATGTGGGTCTATTTTAGTTACATGACCATTTGTATATAATTATTTACAATGCATGAACATTCTGTGTGATGAGCAATATACATTCTATTTATAGTGAAATTCAATGTAAACAGTGGTTCGCTACATAATTTTTGTTCCACAAATTTTAATTTGAAACTTCACAATCTTCAAAGAAATAAGTCGTTTCAACAATTTATTCAATATAGGCAAAGTCACTCCTCCTTGTTGAGCCGTATCGACATCTCTAATATGTAGGGATGTCCTGGGCACGACGTTAAACTGCATCCATCCTCCGCCACAGGGATCCAACAACGTCTCTGTGCCGGTCCTAAGCCCGGACAAAAGGAGGAAGGTTTGCCGGATGGGTGGCGATACGCTGGCAGTAAAAGACCAAGACGATTGAAATCCGCAAAAAACTGCAGCACAAGTCACATAGCGACCCAGATGCTTCAAGGTGTCTTGATGTGAAGCAGACATGCACAGGCCGGTCAGGACAGGCCAGTGGAGAGAGTCGGGGGAGAGCGTGAAACACATACGGGCATTGACCCAGGTTGTCCTTCATGCCTCTCTCCCAATATTCTCTTCAATCAGACAAGGTGGTCTAGCTGCTCCAAGATGTTAATGGCATGGACCTGCTGACCGGACCGGTTGAAGCTGGGCAACATGACGCGAGACACACTCAGACAGAGAGTGGCGTCGGACCCCTACAGGCATTTAGCCCAAGGATTTTGATGATGATGATGAACATGTAGAGCTTTATGCATGTAGGTCAGGTCAATCCTCAAGCAAGTGGTCTAGTTGTCGCAAAGTATTAATGTTCTAGAACAGTGCTGTCCAACGTGCGGCCCGCGGGCAGCATGCGGCCCGCGAGGTGATTTCAAGTGGCCCGCACGGGCCACTTGAGAGGTGAGACGCACGGTCTCACAAAATTTTTGCACTTTGTGCAAATGAAGTAAAGGATAAGGTCATTGGTCGACTTGAGTGTTTATTTTTGTTATTGATGTTGTGACAGTTGTCGATTTACAACGCTATCAGAAAGGCCAATCCAAAAACTAAATCTCTTCTTTCTTTTCATGGGGTTAGGTTCCCGTAGTCTATATGGAGATTGACACACGACTTCTGGTCTTGACAACTCTTATTACTGTAAGATGAGGGAGATAATTATATGACGACCTGGGTCCGACGTCTACAAGCTCACGACCCGGAAACGGACTTCGCAAACTCTCGCAAAACGTTCACTTCTAGTCAGTCCCTGGGATGTGTCGGCTACAGAGTGACAGCACGTATGCAAATGCCTGCGACCATTCTTTCGAGTGATAGTTGAGTTATAGTTCTAAGGATCAAAAAAGAAACAATCGAAGGATTAGAAAGAAACGACGGAATGGCGATGTCTTTGCACTTTCTGGTCATAGTCGTCGACTCGACTCTTTAGACGGAGATTCTGGCTTCGACGAATTTTAATGAAAGCTAGAACAGGAGATGGAAACTCGCCCCAGTCATAAAGTGGATCTTAGCCTAAAAATTGATTGCTCGACGTAATGAAGAGCTGAGCTGTCGTACTCTTTCATGCATAAACTGCTCAAGACATTCCTCCCTGGACATTCGTGGGTCGGTAGCATCTCTGATCAGTTGAACCAGAATTAATAAATTTCATATGTAAATAGCTCGATTGATAGATTGTAACAATTCCATATTAAATTTCAATGCTCGTTTCAATGTTAATATTATATATTATCAATAAAATTTAGCCACTGCTTTTGAGTTTTCTGTTGCAGCCCTCGGCTTCAAGAATCTTGCTTTTGCGGCCCGCGGTACCAAAAAGGTTGGACAGCACTGTTCTAGAATCTAGATGGTTTAAAAGTG
The DNA here is from genome assembly GCA_949752735.1 of Lumbricus terrestris. Classification (NCBI taxonomy): domain Eukaryota; kingdom Metazoa; phylum Annelida; class Clitellata; order Crassiclitellata; family Lumbricidae; genus Lumbricus; species Lumbricus terrestris. The sequence goes on from OX457041.1 coordinate 33,628,935, forward strand.
AAAACATTTAGGGTTTTAAACACTACTCCACTGTGGTACCCATCGTTGACCGCTAAATTTCGGGTTTTCGCCAATCCTCCACCCCACCCCGCTTCCCCAAAAAGCCAAACGTGACCCGCCCCTGAGGGACCCTACAGAAATTATTACTGGGCTGGTATGACGTCATGCGGACTGTAGATTCTTTACCAAAGTGTTAGTGTGAGCGATTATTAATGAAATCTGTCTTAAAACGCTAATAACTCTGGTTTTAAATTGAATCAAAAGCTGTCAATAGTTGCGTTGACCTTATAATTTGGGTAAGAATCAATTGCAAAAATTTTGTTAAACCGACGCTGTTTCATTTCCGAGCCTATTTTGTAATGAAGAGTCAACACACACACATATGGAAGGACAAACATTCAGACTATTAAGCTAATTTTAAAAATATTATATTTAGAATGGCACAAATCATAGACGTTGCATAACGACGCAGCCATGGGCATGCATTTGTCCCCCCTTCCCCATTCCATCTTGGTAAGCTTGGCTGCTATGCATAAATTATACTGAATTCCACAATTCACTTTTATTTGGATGCGCTATCATTAATTCTGTCCCCTTTCCTGTTCAATCTGTATGCTGAGAGAATTATGAGGAGGGCTGGATTGGAGGAGGCAACAGAGGGGGTAAGGATAGCGGGGGAAATACTGAATAATTTGAGGTACGCCGATGATACAACATTATTGGCGGGGAAGAGGGACGACCTGGCCGAGTTAATAAGAAGAGACAGGAAGGAAAGCGAAAAGGCAGGACTATACTTCAATGTAAAGAAAACAAAGGTTATGACAACTGCAACATGGGAAAACTTTGAGGTGGATGGAGAAACGATAGAGGTAGTATCGAGCTTCACATTCCTGGGATCTATGATAGAGAAAGAGGGAAGAAGTGATATGGAAATAAGGCGGAGGGTAACAATGGGGAAAACGGCAATGAATGGTCTGGGAAGGATTTGGAAGGATAAATACGTGAGTAGAGAAACAAAGAAAAGACTGGTAAGAGCACTGATCTTCCCAGTGGTCCTATATGGATGCGAAACATGGACAAAGACACAGGACATGGAAAGGAAAATCAATGCGTGCGAGATGTGGATTTGGAGAAAGATGCTAAGGATTTCATGGACAGAGAAGAGAACTAACGAATCGGTGCACGTGGAGCTCGGAATAGAGAGGGAGGAGACACTGCAGCAAACAGCAACTTGGAGGAAATTGAGCTACTTCGGCCATGTGATGAGGTGACCAGGTGATCATTAATTGAAATAATATTGAAATTAAGAATAAGCCATATAAACACAAATCCAAGTCGCAGAAAAGAAAACTGAAACTCGCAAACTCAATGACTTGGCAAAACGGTTTAATCAATTGGAAAACTTTATTGGCCAAACAGAATGATCAATGTTGGAGCGTGACCATGACAAAAGAAGAATATCAACTTTCGAGATGACGACATATAGGAAGATGCTGAGAGTCAGCTGGAAGAAGTACAGAACAAACGAGTCTATACCGGAGGATCTACAACCGGAGCAGCGACTGTTGGAGATGGTGCAGAGAAGGGTTCCCTATCAATTGGTCGCAAGTGATTTCGTCGTAATCAATTCGTCGCAATTTATGTCGTCGTAAATTAAATCGTCGCTGTATAATTCGTCGCATGCAAGTCGTCGTGTTCAGTCCGTTGTTTTTCATAATTATCGTCGTTAAATAATTTTGTCGCAGTGATTTCCTCTGCTACTCGTAACAAACGTTAACTTCGACATTGTGGCGATAACTAGGCGTAGGCCTAGGCCTACCTTCTTCTTGTTACATGTTTAACGACACTGCCGTATCAAAGATGATTAGTGTTGCCCTCTTCCTTTATCCAGTGTTGGGACTGGCACTGGCAGAGAACAATCAGTGGTGTATTTTACTGGGCGTACTCCTCAATTGGTCTACGTGACAGCAGACTTGGAGTCGACGTATATAAACCCATCAATTATACTAGGCATAGGCCTACCTTGGATTGTTGGGTTTATATACGTCGACTCCAAGTCTGCTGTCAGGTAGACCAATTGATGAATAACGACCAATACGACTGAATGAATGCGATCATTTGGCTGCGACGATATTGAGGGCAACCAATTAATTCGCGACCAATTAATTAACGACCATATGACTGCGCCGAAATGATCCGCGACGAAATGATCTGCGGCGATACGGATGGTTACCCAGAGAAGGAAGTTGAACTACTTTGGACACATGATTTAGAGCGGACAATCTACCGGCCTTCATATGTCAGCTATGTGAATGGAAAAAGAGCCGGAGGAAGACCGAGAAGACACTGGATAGATGATGTCAAGGAATGGATGGGGTTGTCAATGGCGGATTATATAAGGAGAGCGAGGGACAGAGAGGGATGGAGGAAACTGACGTCGATGGCTCTGGTCTTCAATCTGCAGCAATGAGGATGGTCAAGATAATGATGATGATGACCTTGTGCAGCAAACATCGGATTCAACTATTTCAGACTCAGGTAATACCTTTTGAATTCGAAAGTGAGATTATTTTTTGAGCAATATGACCAAAATATTGATATAAATGATCCATATAATTGGAGCGCCTCTGAGTAGAGGTGCTAAAAAAATTCTTGAAATTAATAAATTATAAATAATATGCCCCATTTATGCACGGAATTACTAGTGTGCATAGGCATAGGATTAAAGATTATAAATTTACTACGGGATAAATGGAATGTAGAAAAAACACTCGACTCAATCAACTAGTCATGCAGATAGCAACAGTGGCTACTAGAAAAGTCTTAGATACAAATTTCTTGATGTTACCTATTTATTGTATTGTATTTAAAACATTTATAAAGCGCCTCTATTAGGGTGAACCGTTCAGAGGCGCTCCCAGTGCACAAGGCCCCGCGAGAAGAAGCAGGTTTTGAGAAGAGACAGAGCAGAGGAGAGACTGAGAGAAAGAAGTGTAGAGCGAACAGAAGGGGAAAGAGCATTCCAGAGACAATTGAGACAAAAGATCGAGACTGAGCCATAGCAGTTCTAGACCGAGGAACCAATAGGTCAAGTCTGTTGGATGAATGAAGTGGACGATGGGAGGAAGCTGAGTGAGAACGAAGTAAAGCATTAGTCAGATATTTTGGGGCAAGACCCCGTTGAGACTTTAGGATCACAGTGAGGCTCTTGAACTGTGTGCAAGCACGTAGAGGAAGCCAATGAAGTTCATCAAACATAAAGGTAGAGATGTGAGAGTACTTGGGAAGGCGGGCAATCAATCTAGCAGCTGAGTTGAGAACTGACTGAATCGGTGAAAGACGAACTTTAGGAAGACCAATGAGAAGAGAATTGCAATAGTCAATTCGAGAACATATAAAAGCATGAACTAAGGTAGTGAAGATGGAGGAGGAGACAGAGCGACGAATGACTCTGAGACATCTTAAATGAAAATATGACGAGCGTGTCAGATTGGAAATATGCTCGAAATATTTAAATGACCATCCAACAGCTGCTCGCTCGACCGACAAAGGCCCCTGTGGTAACTTCTTCGCCAACATTCGCAGAACCTTATCAATGACTGTAACGGGAATAGAATCCACACTACGACTCAATAGTTTAGCGGAGACGTTTCCCAGATTTCTAAGCTGAAATCAAGTTACTAATTTGTATATTGTCTTTCTATTCGTAGAAATGTAGGTTATAGACCTATATGTCATCCAATCAACAAGACATTGGTTTAATATAAAATAATATTAGAATAATGAATATTAATATATCAACATGTACAGTTAATGAATCCTTCGTCTAAGGGCTTGTGGAAATGTCAGACTTAATACAGGTCTTTTATATACCTAGACCAGTACTGATTAAGATAATTTTGAAGGATATTACTCTTATATCTACCCTCTCGTCCCGAGTTGAAGTCTTTAGCTTTGGTTATGGCTCACCACTGGCCAGTATTCATCGTCTTCTCTCCAGTCGCTGCTCTCCAGAGCTGTAGGTGATTCATTTTTTGGTTTCTTTGTAGATATTCGTCACCGTGCTTTTCTTCCCAAAGGTTGTAAATCTTTGCTGCAACTGTCTATGAATTGAACAGTGCTTGTTCCTTACCGAATTTACCGTTAATCCAATGGTTCAACTTGGTGGCCTTTCAAGGCACTTTAGCCGAGTCTGACCTGGGGAGACTAACACTATTGTAATGTAATGTAATGTAATTCAGACAATTTATATAGCATCGTCAGAGGCAAGCCACTTCTAGGATGCTTTACACGCATAATGTCAAATGTCAGAGTAAATGTCATGAGCTCGAGAGCAAGTGCAGCTTCAATTGTTTTTTAAAAGTTGATTCAGTTTTGATTTCCTGGATAGTTGATGGAAGACTGTTCCAGGCGCGTGGGCCTGCGACGCGAAAGGCGCGATCGCCCATTTTAGTTTTTGTCGCAGGAACGGATACGTCAGCGGTCTTGGACGATCGCAGCCGGGACCTACTTGGATTGTCTGCCAACGGTTTGATGCTGTCCGTGAGGTAGGCTGGTGCGCAATTGTTGAGGCATTTGTACATTAGGATACAAAGTTTTAAATTGATGCGGTCACCTATGCCAAGCCACTGAAGCTGGTCTTGAATCGCGCTAGAAATGTGGTCGAATTTTTCAATTGCAGGACCAGACGAGCTGCAGCATTGATGACCGCCTGAAGCCGAATGATACTGCGCTGTGGCAAGCCAGCAAAGGCGACATTGCAGTAATCTATTCGGCCCAAAATCAAACTTTGTATCAGGTGGCGTGTCACTTCCTGTGTGAGTGACCGAGACACAGATCTCAGCTGTCTCAGTATTCCGAAGCTCATGGGCGGAGTTTGGATTCCGTTCTTGGAGGGGCTAACTTGTGAGTCTGCGCCTTCTTGGGGGGCTAAGCCCGGGAAAAGATACCGTTTACAGCAAAAGAACCTGAACCTGGGTCTTCTTGGGGGGGGCTTAGCCCCCCCTAGCCCCTGATAAACTCCGCCCATGCGAAGCTGGTTCGCACAACTGCAGTGATACATGGGCGCCCGCAGGATTTTTTGCAGGGGGGGTCAGTCATGACCAGAAGAGTTAAGATCAAAGCTCGAGGGTACGCGTACCCTAAAATAGAATACGTTAAAATACGTTACGTACCTTTCAAAAAATAGAATACGCGTATGATACGTACCATACACGAAAATTCATGGTTTACTCGGCGACCCATAGCCAACGTATAATCTGACGTCAACTGTTACAGTAGGCCTATGTGTCATTGAAACCGGTACTTCCGGTAGCGTATAGCAGAAAATTTAATTCGATAAATTCTTTGTTAATAATAATATTAATTTAATGCAAACTGTACTGTATTTCTGATGAAAGCTAAGTGCACGTCGCTGGTTTGCAAATTGGTGTAACTCGAAAGTTGCAGTATATCTATATAGCCTACGCATCAGTCAGCGAGTCAGCGATGCCCAGAGAACGTGAGAAGGAATAGACGCACGTGTGAAAGTTTTGAAAAATGCGAAAAACAATTATTTGATTGAATGCAATTTTTTCGACAAGCAGTTCTGAGTTGGATCAGGCAATCGCATAAGAACACATCGTTGAAGTGCTGCAGCAGAACTGAGACGACTGACTGACATTAGTGCATTAAGTGCAATATATATGCTGGATAAAACATAGACCTGCAATATAGCATTGCAGCAATTTACTACGCCGTATACTGGATTGTGAGTGTTTGCTTAAATTAAATTGAACATTCTTATAATGAGTAATGACGCGGCTAGCGTATTTTATTATTGTTTACGTACCCTAAAATAGGGTACGTTAAAATACGTACGTACCTTTCAAAAAATAGAATACGTACGGTACGTACCCTCGAGCTCTGGTTAAGATACAAAATGTCATTAAAACTATAAGCAGCTTACACAATTACATTGTCTCAGTATAACGTAGGGCCTACTACTATTTACGAGTTTTTTTGCAATGCGACGAACAAAATCTTTCAACAATTTCCGACTTGATTTATGGTACATATTATTCATGTATACAGCGTATACATTCATGTTAAAAAGCTATAGCACTAATAACTGACTAACAGTACCAGTGACGTCATTTCTTTTTCCAGGGCACAGAGAAAATTCAGGGGCAAAATTTGACCAGCTTGTTCAAATAGTTTCTACATGTGCAAGACACTGTGGTTGAATGATCAAACATGTTTTTTTCTTGTTCTAATTTGTTTCTTACTACGTTTGATTCAGTTATGGAAATTATTTTAAACACTATAGTTTTTAAACTATAGTATTTTAATACTACCACAGAATTTTGTAGTTGTATTTATAATACAATAGAATGACTAGTCTGTGGACCTACTTAAAGTTTAACTTCAAATTCTTTTCTCAGTATTGTAGTCCTATACTCTATATATTTTTGTAATATATTTTCATAATAGTAAAATACTTTTATAAATGTATGAGTGAATAGTATAATTATGTAATAGGCCTACTATAATTGCATAGGGCCAAGATAGGTTGCACTTAAAATGAGTCTTCATACATGTAATTCCATTTGATTCTTTGAAATGAGGGCACACAGTGACAGTGCAGATGTTTGACAAAAGTTTCACGTTGTAGCATATAAATTCACAAATGTTGCTTGGCAGACTGTGTATCATGTATAAAGTGTATAATATTATATATATATATATATATATATATATATTATGGTTAAGGCTATGTTATGGATATATGGCATGCCTGCCGCCAGGAACCATGACCAAGGGTTTCCCACATAAATAATAATAGCCAAATAATAATTATGTCAGGTCTAGAGCATGCAGCATGCAATGTTGCTCTGTTAGCTGTTGTTAATGACAGGAACCTGTTTATAGTGACTCTTCAAGAAACCTGAACAGAGGTGCTCCAGTCCACTGAGCTAAGGCTAAACAGAAGACTTGAGTTGGAAAAAGGCAGATAATGAAAGGAAGGAGCAACATTCAAATAAAAGAAATTATTAATAATACAGGACATGCAGGTCCACAATTAAAGTCTATCCAATCATTACATTAATTACAACTGGGATTTCCAATTAAATAGAGGTCACATAATAGCCTGGCTTACCGTGAATCTGTTGGGGTAATGGCGGAGTGGTGTGCGTTTGGAAGGCGACAAGGCAGACCATGCAGTTGACGACTGGCATAGCATTCTGCAGTGCATTAATGGCAGTTCGAATTTTTTCTCTAAAACTCAGTGTGTCGTTTCAGATACTGCTCTGTTTTTGTCGTCAGATCGTGCGGACCGTAACGGATAACAGGTTATAAACTGAACTCCATGTCCCCGGTCAGCTTTTGTTTTTGATCACCACTCTCCAGTTCTGCAGCAACTCTAATCATCAGAGGTTACGATACCTCCTAAACAATCTGGCTTCATTCCCCTTCTTCACCTCCGGGGCCGGTGTCCTCCACTCTAAGGGCGGCCTTCCTCCTATCCTCCCGACGTGAGTTTGGCTCGTTTGTCATCACTCCCCGTTTCTCACTTGGCTCGGAGAAGAAGATGTTTATCGACGTCGTATGACCCATGGTCTTTGACGTCACTTGGCTCAAATTGCTCCCGACCTTATAGGGATAGAAGTGCACTACTATATGCTAATGATCCGGTCTTCAGCGGCCCAATTTTACTAACCTCCCCTCATCTGTCTCAGTCAGTCCTATTTATAGTGTGAATCTCATCTTTCGCCTCTGTCTTAAGAATCTCCCTCATGCTTGTCCAACATGTGCAACCTCATTCAACACCTTATTCGACCTTACAGGTCGCCGGTGTTTGAGGGAACGAAAGGCGATCCAACTGCATGGGGCTATAATGCATAGGCCCTATTCTCCTTTCACCCCACACACACGGTGGTTGCAGTACCCATCGGCTGTAAACGGTTCATATAGGTTACGGGCTATAAACCTGTCTATATACAAGACTTAGTATTATTGTATAAATATAACTTTAAACAACTGACTTGTTCACTATATATATATGTGTGTATATATATGTGGGTGTGTGTGTGAAAATATATTTAGAGGATAGAAATATAGCATGAATGTGTTTGAGCATTTATTATCCAGAGGTCTTTGCCTGGTGGGCAGTGCCTTATTACTGCTGAGTCCTTCCTTTGAAGTCTGCATATCGGGCAGCGCATCTCCTCCACTCCATTCGTCCCTGTCCATCGTCAGCTCCCCGGCCCCTTCCCAAGATATCTCCAAACACCCCATGCAAGACTTGCAAGTCGTATCTAATTACAGTGTCAGACGCCACATAAATTGTGCGTCTGTGACCCTGCAGTATGTATCGTATACATATACAACAGGCTACAGGATGTAGTTCAGAAACTGTGACCATGTTGTGGTCATTATTTGAACACCGTACGGCGTACGCAAAATAGGTCAAATGTTTAAACAATTATTGTCCAAATTCGGGGTGGGTGCAAATGCATCCTTTCCCGTTTTACCACCTACGTTTTTTCAGAAAGTATCATTATTGATATTTTGTCATGATTTCCAGGGGGGGTCACGCGACCCCCCTTGACCTATGCTGCGGGCGCCCATGCAGTGATATGTGATGTTATTGACAGGTTACTGTCAAGTAGAAGACCGAGATCGCGGACCTCATTCTTTGGCACGACAGCATCCCCACCAATGACGAATGGGTTGCGGTCTAGTTTTCCCACGCTGCGCGAAGACGAGCACCAGAGAAATTCCGACTTGGATGAATTAAGTTGCAATCGGTTGCATTTCATCCAGTCAGCGATGTCACTGATGCAGCTCGTTGAGATGGACCGCAGATTCTGGACTTCAGTTGGACAAGGACGACAGAAGCCATAGATCTGCGAGTCATCAGCGTAGAGATGACCATGCAGACCATGGTTGGATATTAGAGTTAAGATGTCGGCAGTATAGGTGAGGAAGAGAATGGGTCCCAGGATTGAGCCTTGAGGTAATGAAGGTGGATTTTGAAGAGGAGCCGGCATGGCGGACACATTGCTGTCTGTCAGTAAGGTAGGAGGTCATCCACTGTAAAGCAGTGGAAGACAAACCAAAAGAAAGATGCAGTCGCCGGAGCAGAATGTTGTTATCGACAGTGTCGAATGCAGCAGAAAGATCCAGGAGTGAAAGAAGAGAGAAATTGCCACAGTCAATCGCAAGAAGAACGTCAGACAGAATATCTGCAAGAGCCGTCTCAGTTGAGTGGAAAGCACGGTAGGCCGACTGCCTGTTTGGGAATAACTGGTTGATATTGAGATAGTGAACAAGTTGCCTGGATACGACCCTTTCCAGAATTTTTGACATAACGGACAAGTTGGAGATTGGCCGATAGTTTTTGACGTCCGCAGTGTCTAAGCCAGGTTTCTTTGGTAGCGGAGTGATGGTTGCTACTTTGAAGGCCGTTGGGACTTTGCCAGTTGCCATTGAGTAGTTAACCAGTTGAGTAATAAATGGGGCGATCGTTCCAGCGCATTCCTTCAGCAGCCACGTGGGCAGCGGATCGGCCGTTGACTGCTTGTTTGGAGTGCACTGGATGAGCCCCAGAATGTCACCAACTGAAACTGACACGAATGACGGTAGACAGTGAGATGTAGGTAAGTAGGTTGGGTCAGCAGCTTCAGCAGTGGACTCTCTCACGTCAGCCACTTTCTTGTCGAAGAACTGGTGGAATTCATCGCCTGAAATGAGATTGTCCGCTGACGTGCGTCCCCGACCAAGCACCTTGTCGATGGTTTGCCATAGTTTGCGAGGCGCAGTACTTGCAGTATTGGCACTTGCATGTTCATTTATGACATTAGCTACTGCTTTCGTTATTCATTGCAGCTTTAGTTCTGATGTTGTTTGATGAAGAAAATAAAAGTATAATAATAAAGAAATAATAATGATATAACAGAAACTAGACCACCACAGTCTTCGGACTTAGGTTTAATAGCTTGAGGCAAAGAAATAATAACATCTCTGAGGATGATATGCACCTCTGGGAAAAAGCACTAATAATAATTATTATAGCCTTTATTTGTTAACAGACCTGTACCTTCAGCTTTAGCAAGTTTATAGAATACATTTATGTCATAATCTCAATATGCGTACTTGACACCTGTGGTGTTTACCTGCAACATTTATTCTGCAAATAGTCTTGTCTCCATTGACTTCACATGCAAATTCTGCACCATCTAAGTCTTGTCTAACATTTTTCATCTTTAAGATGCATCGATCCTCTCTTCTTGAAATTTCAAACATTTCAGGAGTGTACTAAAATCAAAATAGGAATTGATGATATTCAATGCAATGTCAGCTAGCAATCAAAAGCAAGTCATGCTTACATTGTGGATTGATGATATCAACATTATCCCCAGTTCGCTAACATAAAACAATTTGACCTCAACCATGCCTGTTCTACATTTTTTAGGGCACTCGCACAACACCAGCCTAGCTCCCGAAAATAGGAACTAGACCAGCTAGCTTAGAACTACCATTAAGTCTGAATACTATCGCTAATGAATTGAAGGCCCACAAAAATGATTATGGCACCTGAAAGGGATGATATCATAGTTGTAAAAAACGTTTTCCCCATTTTTTATTCTCTCCCAAAAAACGTTGTTTTTTCGTTTTTTCATTTTTCGCATCGTTTTTTTCTTTTTTATGTAGTTTTATTTATTTATTTACTGTCCATTATTATTTTCCTTAATTTAATTTTTGTCTGATATTCCATACGTTTTAATTGTAGTCTCAAGGATTCAGCTAACTATTATAGTGTCATTATGTAATAAGCGGGTTCGACATCTCAGTATAGGTCAGTTCAATTCTGGTGGTCAGGTCAAGGCCAACTATGGTCACGGCCGGAAGACATTAAACATGGAGATTGTTAATAGTTTCATCGGTCTAAATATAGATATCGATGAATGGTTTAGAGAATTTAAAGCGTTTGAACGTTGATGCATTAAGAAAATTTTGCCGTACAGGTAATCGTGGTTTAAAAATTATGCAATATAAAATGAAAGAAGTTAATTATTGACCTTGGTGTATGCCGCATATAATTATAGCCAGAGCTATAGCAGATATAGCCTATATCTTTTTCAGTGAATTGGCAACTATAACCTAAATTATATTCTTTTAAAACTAATCATAAATATTTAAGCAGTAGGCCTAGGCCTATTTCTTTGAGTATTTCTTGGGTGAGTGGGAATGCTTGTAGCATTTGCTGGTGTTATCAGCATATAGCTGTTAGTCTGGTACAATATGATAATATTAAAGACAGAATCGACAGCAAAAGCATCCTGGTGCGGTTTGTCACCTGGATTTGTCATACTTTGAATTAAACGAATATCATCATCATCATCATCATCCGTTAACGGCGTTAAGGTTATGTGAAAGGTTAGTATGGTTATTGAAAAAGACAACACAACTAGGTCTACATCTACATGTATGTCTTATACGAACAAATCACGGTCTGTGCAGTCATTATAATACTGTTATTACTCTACGTATTGGCACAGATGGTGAGATTTTCATATGGGCTAGAGCCGCTAGAGCATACATGTATAGGCCTACGTATCCAAAACATTTAATCCAAATGGGATGGCTACGGTGCCATAATATAATTATAGGATGGAACATTTAGGCCTACCTACAACTCAACCTACCAGATCGATCCACCGTCTTAATTCTTCGACCTGGATCTTTGCTTTCCGAAGGAAAATTAAATAGCCTAGTCTAAACGGCAGTTCGCATATATAGCTATGCAGTGGGCAATAGGTTTACCAAAAGTTAATATTGTGCAATGCACATAACTGCTCTCTCTCTTAGGATCCACAGTCTTAGTCGTTTTTCGCTGTTTCTACAACTAGCCTACTGCAAAATTAACTGACTTTCTGGAAAGTTTAGGCCAATTGACTAATTGTAAAGTTCTATGAAAACTTCGAAAACTCAAGATTAGCGTGCATAAATATTTCCAGTTGCATATAGGGTCTATAAATAGCCTAATTTTTTTATTAAATTATTGTTAACTCTATGCCCAGAATCAACCTGACCCACTGCGCACGCGCGCGCAAGATGTCAATTCGGTTTATTGTTTAAGTCATCATTTGTGACCCATCTGCGCAAAACCAGTCATAAGTCGAAAATTTCCGTTTCAAGAAAACAAGCAAAAACCAGATCAAGGTCAATATTTTCCAACTGTTAGATTATTGCAGAAAATTATTTTTGAAATAATTTTTTTGCAAATAACCAAAAAGTTTGAGTTAAGATAACATTGAAGAGTACTATTTGAATGATTTCTTGCAAGTTATGATTTGCAATTTATGTTATTAGGCCAACTTAGATGCATTTTTGTCAATAAATAGTATCCATAATGCAAGTAGTTTTTCATCCATAAATTCAGTTTGGATCAAGATAGAGCGATAAAAATGGTATCATTTTAAAGCGAATTTGTTCCTCTTTAAAACAGTACATTAAACTAAAAAAGTCAAAAATTCGACTTACGACTGGTTTTGCGCAGATGGGTCACATTTGAGAAATACATGTAGTAAGTCCCAACAAGAAATGAAATTTGTAAAAGTTATTTTTATATAAAATTCTTGGGCCTATAATTAATATTTATAAGTAAAATTTTTGTACAAATGCACAATTTATAATTTAGTACACATCTATGGTCTTTGCTTCTGATTAGATTTTAATTGCGTTACGTCGATCAGCATGAACTTATGTGAACTTATGTTTAAAATTTAAATTTGAAAAAATTTCAATAGGGCCTACCTTTAATTTTTCTGAATTTCTTATTAAACCAAAGTTATAAGAAAAAATAACTGTGGTAGATTAATGTTAAGCTTACTTATACCTATTAAATTTTGGCCTAATAATAAAGTTGTGTTAGTTGCAGATTAAGATGAAATTGCATATAAGCAAGATTTTTAAGCTAAAAATGAAGTTTAAGATGTAACAAAGGCATATTATTTTCTGTTTCCATTTTTTATCGCTTTTTGGTCGTTTTGTATTTTTTCGAAAAACGACGTTTTTCCGTTTTTTATTTTATTTTCATCGTTTTTTTACATCTATGGATGATATTATCCATTCTAAGAATTAAATAAATAATATCAAAGAATTATCAAAATCCAATAAAATTTATTCAATATTGAAACACATGTACTATAATACAAAGCAATGTTTTGAAAACTGAATTTCAGACAGATGACATAACAAATATTTTTGAAGTGTATATGACACAGCTTGGAAAGAAATGGAAACAAAAAAATCTATAACATAAGTCTGAAAGTTTACCACCTGTTTGTGTGTATGGTGCCTGGCAAAAAGGTTCTCAAATGGCATACTCTCGCCCTACGAAAAATGTTACAAATTGTATTGTATGTGATCATTTATAAAGCGCTTCTCGCAGCAAGAGCCTTTCAGGTCATGGTGGCCCTGAATCGGGGAACAAAGACGTAAAGCCGACCAGAAGACCTAAGAGGACGCAGCGAAGTGGCAGAAATTAGGCGAAGTATGAGATCACAAAGAAACTTGGGTGCAAGACCCAATTGAGACTTGAGGACCAAAATAAGAACTTTGAATTGTATGCGAGCTGAGAGTGGAAACCAGTGAAGTTGGTGAGCCATGAACGTATGAATGTGTGAGAATCGAGGAAGATAGGCAATGAGCCTAGCAGCAGCATTGAGTACAGACTGTAGAGGAGCTAGCCGAACCTTAGGGAGGCCAGCAAGGACAGAATTACAGTAGAGAACAGACAAAGGCGTGAACAATAGAGGTAAAGGTCGAAGATGAAACAGATATGCGAATAGCCCTGAGATGCCTTAGTTGGAAGTAGGAAGAGTGAGTAAGCTTGGATATGTGCTCGGTAAAGGTTAGAGAACTATCTAGGGTGATACCTAATTCTTGTACACTGGACCAAAAGCGTAAGTGAGGAAAAGTTTGAGAGAGTAATGCGTAGTCAAGTTTATGGAACAGCTCGGAAGTGCCAAACCAAATCAACTGAGTTTTGGAAGAGTTCAAGGAAAAACTATTTGAAGACATCCAAAGATGGAGATCTTGAGATAGAACAATCAATTTGACTTGCAGAAATGAGTTGAACAGCAGGGACCCATGGACTTCGCCCTGGACATCATCAGCGAAAAGGTGGCCAGTTGCAGAATGTTTGGAGAAAAGAGAAGGAATGCCAGCCATGTAAAGGATGAATAAGGGCAGACCTAGGACAGAACCCTAAGGAAAATTCAACACAACAGGTATCCACTGAGTCCCAGAGACACCAGAGATGATCATTTGGGCGCGATCAGACAGGTAGGACCAAAGCCAAAGCAGAAGAGAACCATTGGGTCCGCAGGAGGTTTCAATGTGTTGTAGAAGAATTTCATGAACAACCATGTCAAAGACAGCAGAGACATTGAAGAGAGCCAAAAAGAGTGAATTGAGACTTGTCAACAGCAGAGTATATATCCGAAAGCATGGAAAGGAGGGCTGTTTCCATGGAGTGGTTAGTCCTATAACTAGACTGGTGGGAAGGAAGAAGTCCCAATTTCTCAGTATAGCAAGATAAAAAATTACTCTCATGGAAATTTGTGAGTCAGCACAGCTATTTTCAGCTCACAGTTTTCTGAAAATCCTGAGATATGGGCATTTTAAAATTTTATGTGGAAGGTAACATAAAATTAAGATGCCATTATTTTTCATCGTTGCACAAAAACAACTCCATTGCCCTTGACATCAATTTTTACATAATTTCTGGACAGCATTTCTCGCTGAAGGCGGAGATGCCACACACAAATCAAGTGGATTCACAATAATAATAAAAATGCTGATAGTATGATGATCGCAAGTTTAATAGGAAAAGATAATGACAATAATGATAATTAAGATAGATAATTATTATCATATCATATTATCTTACATACCGGCAGAATTACTTAAAGCTTTGGGTTACAAGGGAAAATAGGAGCTGTATGAAATCTGTAAGGAAATATACGACAAGGGGGACTGGCCGAAAGATTTCACAGAAGCAATCAATCCCAAATGAGAAGAAAAAAGAGAGCTAAAGAATGCATGGACTTTGTTCCTCTGGCCTTCGAGACCATGGGTCCCATCAACGAAGACGGTCTTGGTGTCATCAAAGATTTAGGGAAAGGTTTTTCCCAAATTTCCGGAGACTTCAAAGAAACTAGTTATCTTTTCCAGCACTTATCAGTCACCATCCAGCGCTTTAATTCCGTGGCCTTCTGCGGTTCTTTTGTCCAACCAGATTTTGTCGAATAATGATATTATGCCATAATAATAATAATAATAATAATAATAATAATACCCAGCTGAGCAGTGCAGAGCCCCTTTGGAGCAGGCAGAGCGTGTGGGATAGACCTCTGATTGAGGTAGACAGGACAGCGGTATGGGCCGCCTACAGCGATCCGGTCAACATGGCCAGGCTATTTGCGGTGACCTCTCCTCATGCGGGGGACTGGCTATCAACCATTCCTTTGACCGCCTGTGGCTTGGATCTAAGCAATGAGGCAATCCGGGTGGCTGTTGGACTGCGTCTGGGTTTGGATCTATGTACATCGCACCAGTGTCAGTGCGGAGGTACCATCGACTCAAGAGGACACCATGGGTTGGTCTGCAGACATTCTTCTGGAAGAACAGCCCAACACTTTGCGGTCAACGACTTAGTGTGGAGAGCACTCGCGAAGGCTGACAGTAGTTGTTAAATAGCCGGGGAAAGGACTTCGACCAATAGGAAGCGGCCTTTTTGGTCACGTGACCTCATTAATATTCATGTGGATATGAGCGCCGGTATTAGGACAGCAACCAATGGCAAGCCACCAAATTTTCACTTGACCTCATTATGTTAATTAGGCCCGCCCCTAATTAATATTCATGTAGTGACGTCATAGTCGAGAATTTTCTACACAATTCCAGAAGGTGGCACCCCTAATTAATATTCATGATGTGACGTCATTTGCGGCAAGCTAGTGGAATGCGCTAGAAAACGTATGGCTTTTTGTCTGACTGGCTGTGTGTACACCTAACTGACTAAGCAGCCTTTAATGGCATGCCTAATTAATATTCATGATGTGACGTCATGTACAAGAAGCTAGTGGAATGTGCTAGAGAACGGATGGCTTTTTGTATGGCTGTCTGTTTGTGGCTGTCTGTGTGTATACGTAACCGACTAAGCATCCTTTAATAGCATGCCTAATTAATATTCATGATGTGACGTCATTTGCCAGAAGCTACCACAGGCTTCCAGAATGCGTATGCTTATGCGTATGTCTCACTGCCTGTCTATGTACCTGTGTGTACCTGTGTATACCTATATGTTTAAGCTATTGATAATGCTGGAACGTTTCGAATGTTCTATCATTATTATACACACACGTCATTCACTGTGGGGTCTATGCAAACGGCTGCCCTTACCATTATTGTAATGCCCTAAGGGCAGAATTCTCTAGAAGGTTCATTGTAATGGACTTAATGCTTTTTACAGTGCGCGCGTCGTCCATTATGTTTGACTTGCAGAGGCGACGAAGAGATAATTATTATGCCTACACCTCAACCCAACGGCTGCTCTCGAACACATAAACATTTAAACACTACCAGTTTTTGAAAATTTGTACCCTTTACACAGTCTTGGACCTGTGTCTGCTAAAGAACAAACTACAACAGTCTTCTAATTCTTACAGATGTTGTGACCTCCATCCTTACGCAGACACGGGTCTGGCCCTGTCAATACTCTTTAGATTGGTAGACTCTGTTATGCATTCAATAGCACGTGCAGATGCTTGATAATAATAATAAAGATTAATAGAGGATTTCTTAAACGTAGCCACACGTCTGCCGCTGTCACATATAGCACGAATCCATCACCTTATACAGGTACCCTCTCCATTTAAGGCTCCTTGGAACTGGCACCCAACAGCAGAGGGGCTTAGCTATGTAATGCCAGCGCAAAGCATGTGTAAAGGTGGCTCACAATAATGTACTGGCAGGGCTTCCAACAGCTTCTCCGCACGTCTAAACGTCTATTATATATTTGTACGTGCAGCTGGCACTGCCATAATCCTTTATTCACACTTGTTATAGACAATAGCGCAATGCAACCAGCAGAGGTGTTTCTTAAAATTTAAGCATATTCATCACTGAGTCGTAAGAAGAAGAAGGGCCACCCTCCTCGTTTATACACAATTTTGTCTGGCACTGGCAAAGCTATATAGTCATTTATTTTTGCGTAAAGCACAGTTGACAAGCGAACTGGGACTCTTAGGGCAGAATTGGAACGCAATGGAGCATTATTCCATAGGTCTCTGTCAGCGCTCGCTCAATTTTGTTGCATACCCAGAGCACTGATCAAAAGCACCCGAAGCCATGCACCGTGACGAGACCGACCCGCTCAACAAAAGACCAGCAGTAGGTGTCCGTCTAATTGCCGCAGGCACATTATTTGAACGCTTGCGTTTCCGCTCTAACGACAATATGACAAAGATGTCGGTTGAAACACTGGTTCATTCAGTGGAGTCATATGCAGAGTCATAGAGAGACAGAGCCAGAGACATAGACAGAGGCACTTCAAACATTTATTACTTGGACAGTAATGATAGCTGCTGCTCACTTTAAAATTTGTCGAACATCAATTCTACATGACTTATACGCAGATTCAATCCTTCGCATTCATCTCCTTTACTTGGACAATAATGCTGTATGTCATGCGTTTTAAAATTTGAGCTATATGAATTTTATACACACAGGAGTCCTTTACACCGTGACGAGATCGTCGACTCTATGCCCGCAGGCAATATTTGACTGCTGTCATTGTAGCATTCACCGTCTCCAGTCATGCGACGCGATACGTTGATGAAGAAAGGCATATGAATGGCTTTATTTGTTGCGATAAGAATCTGTGCCGCGCGACGTATGTTCGAGAAAAAGAAATCTGCTAGAACCAGCAAATTAAAAAGCTAGAAAAAAAGTTAGATTTTCCGACTAGAAAAAGTCAGGTTTTCCACCTAGAAAAAACCCCCAGAAAAACCCTAGATTTTCCACCCAGAAAAAAAAAACTAGAAAAAAGCCAAATTTTCCACCCAGAAAAAAACCTAGAAAAAACCTAGAAAAAACCCAAGATTTTTCACCCATGATTTTCCACCCAGAGAAAAAAAAACAAGATTTTTTTCAATTTTATCTTTTAATGCGTACAAGGAGGAAGTTTGTTACAGCGTTGGCGTCATCTGTTGTGTGTGCATTATTAAATGATAATAGCAGGACTTTGATATGTTTTCAATTCCTAGCATTCAGATTCACGCATAGAAATAACTACAACACTTTTAAAGTTCAAGTAACTTTATTCTTATACTTTGGAAACGAAATTATAAACCAAATAATCGTTCAATCCAGTATCAAAAGTTAACATGTTCGCTACAGCATTAATATTTCTACCTCTAGCTCTATGCAACGAATACAAAATACAGTAATGTCCACAAAATTTGCTAACTAAGCTTTGCAATTGGTGATCAGTAAAGATCCACCGTGTACAATGTCTATGTAAAAATGTTCTGAACGGAGCTTCGGGTGGTGCGCCCAGCGAGTCAAAGTATTCCCCATAGGCAGAATTCTCTATGTAAATAACGATCCAATGTTTCCCTGGATTGCCGTACGTATCTGTATTACACACGAGAATGGAGGGACGATTTCTGTTTATCGTTGAAGGTAAGCGGTCGCATGGAAACACGCCCAGAAACATGGGACCACACTTTGCATCTGCACGTAGTATCGAATATATCGTGTCACCGTCCATTTCAGTTGGTATAGTCGAAAATCACGTTTCTGGAGCGGTCGATTTCCAGAATATTTTCAAATTCTGCGAATGCGATGACGTTTATGGTTCTAGCCAAAGCCTGGCCGAACTTCATATCAACACGAATATTTCCCGGTTTGATGAGGTTAAAGTGACCACCTTCTGCCAGGTCCGGTGTTAAATCGAATGCGTAAAGAGCGTATCCACCGGCAAAGTCCTCTCTCGCTATCTGATTTCCTTTGTCGCGCATCCACTTTCCGGTACCAGTAAACAGCGAAGCGTAAGCATTCACAAACTGATTGTTTGCGAAATTCGTTTCCAAAGGTTTGATCGTTTGCTGTTGACCGTCCAAGTATACTTTTAGTTGGGTCAGATTCATATGTTTGAAGTTGAATGGATTCTTCGTATAGACTCCGTTAAACGCGTCGTTGTCAACGCAACCGATAACGATACGTGTAGGAATCTGACCGGAGAAGAGACTCTCCTGCGACGCATCCAAGTTTCCAGCCGGAACCGTGAAAGTCTTGCAAATGGCTCTTCGAATGGGAAACTTAAAATTACCAACCTCAAGTGCTTTAGCGTGTGCTAGAAACACCGACGGACTTAGTTTTACTTTTCTAACGTACAACTTGCATTCCAAGATTTTTACTTTATATGCAGCACCCTGCGTCGCTGACATCAAGCAGAATGGATCCTTATTTCTTACGAGTCGGATTTTTATATTAATATCGTTGGGGAGAAACCGTTCTTGGAAGAAGAGATCGCTGTGAATTCCTCCTATCATATCAACGACGCGCCCTTCGTCGGTCAATGCACTGCGTTTCTTAAAACCGACATTCGCTATATTGTCATCGTGTGGATTGGCATCTTCCAAGTGGGTTGCTGTATCCTTGTAAAAGAGCGCAGAGGTAAGTTGCGAAGCTTTGGCTGCATCACCGTAACTAAGGATGGTCTCCATATAGCTACGATACGCATACGTGTTGTTCGAAGAAGTAACGAGCGTGTCATTTAAAGTGATGTCGACTTCCGAAAACAGGCTGTGTAGGAATAGGTTGATAGGTCCAACATGATCGCCAGCATCCGTCGGATCGTTATTCGCTCTTATTATAGCTGCTCTGACGTATAACTGTGTACTCGACAAGTCCAAATAATCTTGACCGGCGCCTGTAATGCTAAATTCGATCGGCGTACCTTGCGAAATGGTGGCTATTGGATTATACTCTACGTACGACCCAGTTTCGATACTGGTCTGCGTGGGAGGTACGGTAAACAGATCCAATTCGCTCTTTGTACATTCGCAAGATTGTGGATGAACGAACGCCATTTTTAAACTTTGCCGAAAATATCTTCCTTGGTTCTCTTGTTAATTCTTTTCAACGATCTTTTACGTCTCTTCCTGCCGCCGCCGCTTTGCACATTGTCATTTTTGGGAGATGTAAACGCTTTTATACCTTCTGGAACGCGTCGTTTGGCCGAGTCTATCAACTGACCACCGTCCGCGACGTCGTTGGCAATCTGCAGACCGGTTCTCAAAACCTGTTTGCCAATTGCCTTAGCGCCAGTCTGAATAAGCGGCCAGGCACTTCTAAACAGACCGCCAAGAAAGCTGCCCACGCCATGCCCACGTTGCATGCGCGCACCTTGAAAAACTGGCATGCCATTGCCACTCTGTTGTACATAGTAGTCCTCGTATGCCAAACGACTTGCATCGCAGCAAAATTGTTTTTTCATTGCAAAAGATAAGGTATCTTACGATGTCTAAAGTGTAGTGTCACAATTGCCTTCCCGTATTCGAATGGGATAGGACTTCCAGTGTCGCCCCTTATATCCACCTCGATGGAGTCGAAAGTCTTCTGTTGCAACGGAATGTAAACGGGCTTTTCGTAAGTCGTACGAACGCTATCGCCACTTTTCCCAGACACGTTTACAATTCTGAGCAATGGCGCCTTCGTATCTCCCACAGGGACTTGTTCCAACACATTGCAATATACGTACAGAGAGCAAAACCCACGATTTACATCGCAAGCAATGTCGCCCACGAAATCAACAATGTAGTCATCCTCATCATCGTAATTGAGAATTGGATTTTGACGTGCATCAACGCCCAGCATTGAACATATGGTTGGTGAAAACTGAATATTTGCACCTTTGTTTATATCTCCCTTGAGTCGCTTCGATATAGGATCGTATTTGAACTTTGGAAATGTAGTCAATTCCATTTCATCCACAACAAGACTTATAAATTTGTTTATGGAATCGATAAGATCTTGGGGTGTTTCATAGTATCCGGTTGGCAGTCGTGTAGTTCTATGCAGCGATCCTGGTAGTATGTCACCCGTTTCAGAAAACTTGACGTGCATATACGAGATTCTACCTTCATTTCTTTCTAAATTGCTCCAACTATGAGGGTACTGTAATTCAACTAGTCCGACTTCCCAGTCACCGGTTAGGGATATGGGATTTTCCAATCTCGTGGTAAAATGTGTTATGGTATTGTTTGGATAAAACAGCATGGAACTATTGCTGGGGAGCGTAAGGTAAAAGTGAGCCATATTTTATTGAATGAGATGCGATTTCTTGCACTGTCTGAAATGAAGTAATACGAACGACTTCCCATACTCGAATGGTATTGCATTCCCAGTGTCGCCCCTAATATCTATTTCTAACGAATCGAAGCTTTTCTGCTGAAGGGGTACGTAGACTGCATTCTCGTACATGATATGCACATTGTCGCCATTTTTGCCTTCAATGTGAACTATTCGAAGTAATGGCGCTGTCGTATCGCCAACAGGTACATGTGACAGAATGTTGCAATAAACGTGTATGCTTGAGAATGCTGGATTTATATCTCCAATATACTCAGATTCCCATTCCACATCGGGTACCTCATCCCATACTTTATTAAACTCTTCGTAATGCTCTTTATAATATTCTTCATTCTCTTCAGCGTCATATTTACCAAAATTGTGGTTAACAATAGGATTCTGACTTTCGTCTATACCCAAAATAAAGCATAATGCTGCGGAGAATCTTACTCCCGCTCCTAGATTTATTTCACCTTTGAGTGTTTTCGTTATTGTGTCATATTTAAAATGTGAATATTTATCAAGATTATGTTCGACCGCAAACTCCTGTATATTCGTATTTACAGCATATACAATATCATGCATACTTTCGTAATAGCCAGTAGGTATTTGTATTGTCTTTTGATCGCCTGGCCAATCCAAACCGTCAGAATACTTTTTCGATTCTTGCCAATAAATAAATTCACAATCGTCGGATGTTATATTGTTCCACGTGTGCGGATAATGTATTTCAATCAAGCCAACTTCCCAATCGCCCGATAACGAAATGCCGTTTTCCAATTTTGTTGTAAAGTGTGCCGCAGTATTGCTTGGATAATACTGCATGGAGCTGTTGCTTGGTAGCGCTAGATAAAAGTGAGCCATACTCGCATGTAGACTATTACAGAATGCGCATTGTCAGTGCTAGACATCGAATATATCCTGAGTCCAAGAGTTAAATTTGTCGTCGTAACCTTTCCACTTGACATAATATTCGGTCTTTCCACGGCGCTTACGCGTTTTTAAGACCTTTTCGATACTGTACACGTCATCATCTTTCAAAATTCTTTGCAATTCGACTTCGTAGAATTTACCCTTTAGCGTCTCGTCTTTTAAATCGGCTAATTCGTAAGTTACTGGATCGGATGGTATACGAGATATGATCTTAAAAATCTCTTGGGACCAAGAGGGAAGGTAACCCTTTTTGAATGCGATTCTAGCCTTTGCAATTCTCACTTTATCACCTACTGCATATTTCCACTTTGCTGGACTTTTCTTTTGACCGTACAAACGGCTTCTAATACTATTTTCGTCTTCCTTTGTCACTTGACTAGGTATCATACCTATACTTCTATGATATGTATTGTTGTACGAATGCATAAGATCTTGCAAAACA
Source organism: Lumbricus terrestris (assembly GCA_949752735.1). Taxonomy (NCBI): domain Eukaryota; kingdom Metazoa; phylum Annelida; class Clitellata; order Crassiclitellata; family Lumbricidae; genus Lumbricus; species Lumbricus terrestris. The sequence goes on from OX457041.1 coordinate 33,651,721, forward strand.
TCTACATAACGATACGTATTCTTATACGTAAAGTACTTCCACATTTTCGTCTTAAGCGTGCGATTGAATCTTTCTACTACAGAAGCCTTTATGTCGCTATTTTCAGATGTGTAAAAGCGAATGGAATTCTTGCACAGCATGGATTGAAAACTTCTATTAAGGAACTCTGTTCCCTTGTCGGTCTGTAAATGAGCGGGCTGTCTATCTACCAAAATGGATGAAAAGGCGGCAGTCAAATCTGATCCCGACTTTGACTTGAGCGGAACTGCCCAAGCATATTTAGAAAAGACGTCTATACACGTTAAAATATATTTATTTTTATCATTATGTTTCGACAATGCAGAAAGATCGGCCAAGTCAGCTTGCCATAGGTCGACAATTCCTACTGTAAAAGTCTGTCTACGCCTAAAGTTCAATCTGACAGGTTTATGCAGCGTGTAAGCGTCCTGTTTCGAAAGCCAGTGTTTAACATCCTTAGTTTTAAATTTATCGTTAATATGTCTTTGAAAGGAAGATACGCCGCCGAAGCTAGCCGGTTGTTTAGGATCGAAGTAAGACTCCATCAGTAGGGTAACCAACTCGCATCCAGATGATGTTGTTGATGTTGTTCTCCGTGTATACTTTTCGATGCAAATGACTGGCTTTCATCGATCGAACCGTTAATATATTTCCAGCGATCTTGATTGCCGATCAACTCACGAGGAATATTGGAATCTTTCAACGCGTCGGCCAGTTGCATCCATCCGGTAGGCGGTGAAGCTGTTGTACGTTTTCTCAGCAGGTCGTTTACCAAGTCCACCACGTGCGTCGTCGGAACCGTCGCGTTCTTCAGCACAAGTTCACCTTTAGTAGACCACGAAACGTCCGGGTTGCTCTTCATATGAGTCAAAAGTCTAGTATACAAAATGCGTCTCGCCAGGGAAAATGTTCGTTCTTAATCTGCAGCGTTCATCCGTCTCTGGTTTGAGATCAACCAACAGATATCCGAAAGGCGCCATAGTCGCATCTCCGAAGGCTTCTATCATGAAATTCGACTTGCCGGGGAACATCTGCCTTGCCAAGTTTGCTATCTGAGTCGAATCTCTCACGTTTTTGAAAAGAACAAAGTAATGTGCATTCAAACTGATGGTTCTCGTATGTTTGCTGCTGTAGAATAGATTCTGCGTCAGGTATAGTATCGAAACGTTCCTGTGGTGGCTGATCTTTGTAAATAATTTGGTAACACGATCATCAGTCTCGCTCATAAGGTCGTCCAATATCAGAAGCGTTTTATGCTTACCATCGAAAATATTCAAGTCGGGTAATCCTTCGTGAAATTGAATTTGCGAATATTTGTCGAAAATTTCTTGGTATATTCCGTAACACCAGATAATTTTTTCTACCTGAGGTTTGACCATATAATGTAAATGATCTATAAATCGTAGCGTGAAATGTGTTTTTCCACATCCAGAAGGTCCGCTCACTATAGCCGAGAACGGGTGTTGCCAAGTTGGATCCATAACGAAAAGTGAGTCCTTGAAATGCTGTAGCAAACTTTTATACAATATATATTCTGACAAAGCCCAATATGCGTTCTTTGCATTGAGGACATTCTGTAGCTTCATCTGTACATGCGTCGCACATATTTACGTGTCTGCATGGAAGTAGCAGTGTTTCCACTTGCTTATTTTTACATACCGCGCAAGTAGCTGCTTTTTTGAGTTTTTCGTTCTCCGCTTTCAATCTCATGAGGCGATATTTCGTAGCTTTCTCATCCTCCGTTCGCTCATCGATTCCACAAATGTCGCATTCGCACTTGTAGTTGCCAAACACATCCATTTCACATTCAACATTCGATGGACACATATTTGCACAAAACGTGTATCACTCCCAAAGAATGGTTAACAAATAATTCTTAAAGATACAAGTATCATCTTTTAATAAAGTAATTACAATAAGTGGCGCCATCTGACAAGCATCCTCCTTGCACGCATTTAATTATTAAATTAAAGCATTGACTGTAGTACATTCACTGCATTAAAAGTGAAAATCTAGTGATTTGTCTAAGTGGAAAATCTTGGAGTTTTCTGCGTTTTTTTTAATTTTGAAATTCGTCTGCGCTGGGGCGCCGTAGAGATTCTTATCATGCATAATAAAGCCATTACCCGCGGGCACATCATTAACGACTTCTTAATCACCTAGGTATGCACACAGACATGCAGACAGATAGGCAGACGGACAAAGAGACGGACAAAGGAACAATAGACCTTCTGGAATGGTCCAGAAAGTTCTAGAATATGACGTCACAACATGAATATTAATTAAAGGCGGGGCTAATTAACATAATGAGGTCACGTGACAATTCGGCGGCTTGCCATTGGTTGCTGTCCTAATACCGGCCCTCATATCCACATGAATATTAATGAGGTCACGTGACCAAAAAGGCCGCTTCCTATTGGTCGCTGTCCTTACCCCGGCTATTTAACAACTACTGCTGACATCCCCAGTTCTAAAGAGCCTCCAGGCCTGATTAGAACGGACAGCAAAAGACCAGACAGTGCCACTCTCATCCCATGGGCCAGAGGTAAATATATTACCTGGGACTACACAGCCATCCACACATGTGCTGTCTCCTATTTACATTTGTCATCAACGGTATCCGGAGGTGCTGCTGAACATGCAGCGGATCGAAAGTGCAGCAAGTACTCGACGCTTCCTGTCTCCCATGAGTTAAAAATAAATCTTAAAACTTACAAAACTGCTTTACACTGTTCACGCTGGTCTATAAAAATACAAAGTTAAGAATTTGTGAATTTTATAATTTCTTCATGTATTTTAGGGGAAAAATTTAAAACTCACAATTTTTACCTTTGCATATTCAGGGACCAGCATCAGTCCTGGCTGTAAGCAGTTCCCTGAAGCCCATTAAAAGTGCTGATCCAGCAGGTATCATCAAACGTTCAATAATTCATATTACTAGCATTAACTCATGACTAGAGAGTTGGATCTTAAAAGTCCAGTATGCAATGCTGAAAAAGTAAGCAAAAGAGAACTGGAAGAGTTTTTTCTTGTACAGACCTCAATTGTTTCCCCATTTTTACTCCAGATGACCATTGGTCTTGGATCAGACAGCATACATTCCAAGATAAGGTTCTGCTTCTCTTTGACTGTAGAGTTAGCAGGCAGCTTCTTTGTAAAAGTATATTCTATCTTCTTTTCTAACAGTAACAAAAATTAGAACAAATACTTCACATAAAAATTCTAATTGATGAAGAAAATAGGTGCAGTTTTCATGCATGTAGTTTTTCAAAAAATCTGTAGGTAGGCCTATGTTTGATCCAATTAGCAGAAACTTTCATAAGTTTTATTTGACTGGAGATTGTGAAGGATCCTATACTTCAAGACCAGAAAGTTGGATCTTAATAATGCAGTAAGCTTACGAATCACGGTTCAATGAACACAATCCTGTGATCTATGAATCTGATTATATTCTATGAGTGTCCTGAGAGTTCAATCATAATGGTAATGTAAACAAATCCATGAGAGTGAAATAGTGAATTAATTATATAGGGTGACACGAAAGTTCGTTTACCGTTTTCAAAATGCGCTATCTCAGTAACAGCTTCATGTTTCTTTATAATATTTTGTCAATGTATACATCGGTCCAATGAAAGATACTGGTACAAATTTGATTATGATCCGGTACGTTTTCGCCATTATTTATAAGAAAATGCAAAGACGACCAGTTTTTGCGGAAAAAACTGCGTTCATCAAATTAGCACAATAAGGAAACTGTGTATGCGCCTAGCCTCGTATACAAGCGTGACAAGACACTGTTGTTACCTATATAGGACATACACAGACATAGGCTATTAGTGTACAGTATCTACTTTCTGCTGATCCAAGCACTGACTCTATCCGGCATAGAAAGCTTACGTTCCGCCTGCTCCACAGATGAAGTTTAGTCCGTCGGTGATGGTTTGGGGTGGGATGAATGCCATGGGTCTCACTAAACTTGAATTTGTGCCAAATGGTACCAGACTAAACTCGCAGTACGATGTACATCACCAGTGGCGGCGCTACGCCAGGGCATGGCAGGGCAAATGCCCTGGTGAAAAAGCCTTTGCCCTGGCTGTTGCACTGGTCGTTGCCCTGCCAGAAATTTTACCCCTGGAGAATTTGTTCAGCCGCTCTCTGGCAGGGCAAAAGTTCTGGCAGTTCAAAATTCTGGCAGGGCAAAAGTTCTGGCAGGGCAAAATTCTGGCAGGGCAAAAGTTCATGAAGAGAAAAAATCTGGCAGGGCAATTTTCTGGCAGGGCAAAAGTTCTGGCAGGGCAAAAATTCTGGCAGGGTAAAGACCGTAAAATTTTGGCAGGACAAACATTCTGACAGAGAAAAATGCTGGCAGGGCAAAATTCTGGTGGGGCAAAAGTTCTTGCAGGGAATTTTTTTTGCTCTTTATCCACATTGCCATATACAACTAACAGCACATGAAGCGTAAGCATTTGCGTAGACAATGGACCTAGGCCTATATACCTGACTCTGTTACTTTATTTGCAGAACGCTTTGCTTTCGAAATGCTTCTTGAAAGAGGATTTGCAATGCTTCACTAAGTCACAGAGATTGGTCTACAGGTCGGGCCATAAAAGTTTATTAATGACCCTAAAGTTTTTTGCCCATAACCAGAGGTAGTTATTTTAAATGACATTTTACAGGCTTAAAGACAATTGATTGATATTCACACATGATGGCCGGATTTATTTAAAAAAATTCAAACAGAACAAAAGTTATCACTTTTAGTGAGACCACTCACTGTTATATATGACGATTCAAAAACTTGACGCAGCAAAAAGTAACAAAAAACGAATTTGTTAAGCAGCATCTCAAATAATTGGTGTAAAATAAACTTGTTACTGACAGAAAATCGTAATAATTATTTAGAAAAAAGCAGGTACCAGCATAGCTGCAAGTCGCTGTGACATCATTTAGCAAGATGACTGCTAAGTTGGTAAATAAAGAAATTTCTGATTAGTAATTTTGTTTTTAAAATAATATAAAAATCGAAATTTCTATCAAATTAAATTTCCCAAGGTGTCGATGGCACGTAAATGTGTATTCATACACTTCATGAGCAAGGCCCTGGAGATAAAGCTATAGTCGGCGCTTAATCTGATAAACAGTGATTGCAGAGAAATTAAGAGCTAAATTGAAATTGAGAGTTAAGAAATGTGCCGTTTAGCCTATGGATGGAAATCGGTTCAACGTCAATGTTGCTGTACTGGTTTCATTGAGAAGAACCGATGGTTCCAAATATCCGGATTTGAACCCGATGATTTTATCAACTGTGGAGAGCTATTGCTCGAGAAATAGGCTACTGCAATCTGCAGCCACAAACAAGAACGATAAGAGACGGAAAATTGATGGTCGCATTGGGGTTGATTGGGAAGATTTATCTCTGGAACACATCACCAAGTACATCAAAGTCCAAGTCCATCAAAACTGTGCAAAAGACTCAAAACAAGTGTGTACATTGGTGGTGGACACATTGAACACAGGATGTGATGTACTATAACAAACTTTATTATTATTATTTTGAGATGAGACATTAAAAAATCGCTTTGTTGCTGTTTTCTGCTTCATTATGTTTTGATTCGTCAAAAAGTCGGTTGTCTCACTAAAAGTGATATAACTCTTGTTCTGTTTGAAATATTGCGGTGAAATCTGGCCACTCTGCGTAAATATGAATTATCTTTAAGCCTCTAAAATTTTATTAAAATTTTACTTCTGGCCAGGATATTGGCAAAACACTTTAGGGTGGGGGTCTTTTTTATGGCCAACCCTGTATAAAGTTTCTAAGATTTGCTTTTCAAATGTCAAAGTGTTTGGTTTTATGGCTTCGCCCATTTGATTCTCTGACCATCCAACCCTAATAGTGTACGGTGGGTGATTTATGGCATGCACGATAGGGCAAAATTATAGGCCTATGTAAGCCTGTACTACCGAGCACGCGACTCGCCCTCTGCCCTGGTTACTTGTGTGACTGCCCTGGCTATGCCCTGGCTACAAAAAGTGTCTGGCGCCGCCACTGTACATCACCAACATTTTCGAGCAGATCGCGAAGCCAGCGTTCGAGAGAGAAAATGACAACGGCAGTGTCATGCAACGAAAGTTATTTGCTGACAATGACCTAGGAGTATTTCAGCAGGATGGCGCACGCTGTCATACATCAGCTGTGACGACAAAGTGGCTAGACGACAACCCCTCTTCACACATAAAGCCGAAGGATTGGCCACCCAACTCTCCAGGCCTGTCTCTTATTGAGAACTGTTACTTGTGGAGTATTTTATCCCTCAGCGTTTATAAAGATCCTGAGTCAAAGAACGCTGATCAGCTCAAGCGTCGCCTCCAACGAGTGAGGAGATCGATAGCAGTTGGGACACTTCAGAGGCTGATCCAGTCATGCCGGATAGAGTCAGTGCTGTCATTAAGCAGAAAGGAGACACTATACGCTAGTAGCCTACGTCTCTGTATGTCCTATATAGGTAACAACAGTGTCTTATCATTATTGTATACGCGCGAGGCTAGGCGTATACATAGTTTCTTTATTGATGAACGCAGTTTTTTCCTCAAAAACTGGTCGTCTTTACATTTTCTTATAAATAATGGCGAAAACAGATCGGATCATAATCAAATGTGTACCAGTATCTTTCATTTGACTGATGTATACACTGACAAAATATTATACAGAAATATGAAGCGGTTACTGAGATAGCGCATTTTGAAAACGGTGAACGAACTTTCGTGTCACCCGATATAATCTACAATGCCGTACCAAATCAATAGTAGAAAACTGACAAAGTTAATGCAAGCATACAGCAAGCAAATCTTAACTGATAACTTTAAGGGTTCGGCGAAACAACTGAACATAAACCGTACCCAACATTTTTAAGCTCAGGCAGTGTTTTCTAGTAAATAGACGTGGAGTTTGTGCCTAACTAATCTAGCATTTGTTTGGCGCTGAAAATGTGTAGGACGGGAGTCAGCACATTGTATAGACGCGTGTTAATGTGTGCATCAGGAGAGTAAAAAACAATCAATTTTCTTGTAGGATAGGCAGGGCAATCAGAGGAAAGGTTAAAAAATAATTAAATACATGTGGCAAAGGGTTGCATGGTCATAGCAGAACATAAACTTTGCTAGCATCTACAGCAATTCAATAAATTTTTAATTGTCCATATTCCTGGAAACACTGAGTGATATGTGCTCGGTATGGGATTCATTCATTCATTCATTCAGAGCATTTATATAGCGCCTCTTCAAGAAACTACTCAGAGGCGCTCCCAGCCCAACCACGAACAAAGAAAAAAGACTTGGGATATTAGCTACATATTGAATTGCACAATTTTGAAGGGTGACTAGTCTCTTGAGATTAGATTTCTAAGTAGAGGTCCAGATTAAATTGTGGGGCACGGTGGAGTAGGGGTATGTTCGGTGCCTTGGAGCAGGATGGTTGCGGATTCAAATCCACCTCAAGCTGTCATGAAGAGACCCTGAACAAGTCCTTCACTGAAGTTCACTCACAATTGCTTATGCATTTCGGTATAAATTCATTGTCTGTGCTGCAGTCAGGAGCACATCGAAGTAGAAATCTTGAAGGGGGTGCTATAATAAGTGCTCATACATTCATTTAGAAAATCTATATAGTGCCCCTTCAAGAATTCTACTCAGAGGCGGTGCTAAAATCTAGGTCTTGAGCAACTGGTAGAAAGCAGGCAAATTATTCCGAGGTAGTAAGCCCAGCAAGCGGGGGCCCATTTAACGTGGACGGGCCAATAACCGAGAAGGCGCGACACTGTCTGATAGAAGAGTGGGCTCAAAGGACCCAGTCATTGGCTAGTCATGTGCTAGTCATTGGCTGAAGAACGTAAAGCTCGACGGGAGGCTAAATCAGAGACAGGGTAACAGAGATCGGACAAGTAAGACAGAGCACTTCCAGTGAGACCCCGAGACACCACCAGACGAGTGCTGCTATTCTGTAGGAGATGCGTTGCGAGGGTGGAAGCCAGTACAAAACACCCCGCATGTAAGCAGAAAACGAGGCAGATTTTGAAATATGACAATAAGCCGAGCAGCAGAGTGCAGGACCCAGTAAAAACGCACCAATACATACATACGCACACACATGATGATGATGATGAGTTCTTTGCCCAAAGGTAGATTCATTGCCTTTATGCCTCTGGGGATGAGATGAGTGAGGTTGCTTTCCATTACCTTCTTCACAGACAATTGCGGGTGAACAACTTGTCCAAGGTCGCCACGAAGTGGCTTGAGGTAGATTCGAACCTGCGACCCTTCAGTCACAAGGCGCCGAACTTACCACTACACTACAGCGTCCCACACATATACACATACATACATACATACAAACATACATGCATACACAAACAACAGTAGGTTAAATACCCCGTCAAAGTCTGACCAACACCTCAACATGGTAAGCGGTGGCAACAGCCAAGTAGGAGATTACCTGCAGAGGCTATGCCACCAGTGAGTGAAGTACCACCTAGAGTGCTGCGCAAGGTGGACAGGCTCAGCAGGAACTCTGAAACGGTTGGCTAGCGTGGGTGGCACTCCTTCCTTGCCTCGAGGAACTCCGCACAAATGTTAAACAAGAGTTCCTTTGCCGGTCCAAAGCCCAGATATAAGTAGGGCCGAAAGTGAGCCAAGTCTGTCGGGGTCTGAGACTTGGCATTGATTTTCGTGACCTGCTGGCGCCGGGTCTGAGCCGGATTGCATGTTTACAAATTTTGGGCAAACGTCCCCAAAAAAATAAGTCAGATACCAAAAATAGGTAAAAATGGCATGATTTTTGAAAATTTTTGACAAATGACTTAAAAAAAGGTCGTCAGAAAATTTTTCGTCTCAAAGGCGTCGTCTCATTCGCCAAAGTCAGACCCGGCAACTTTCCAAACTTTCCACTTTCAGCCCTGGATGTAAGAGGAGGGTCTGTCTGTCAGATGTGTGTCGATGCACTGACACAGTCTGATAGTAAAGAACACGATTGAAATCTAAGGAAACTTAACTTCACGAATATGCCGGCTAGGACATCGCCCAGATAAACAAGGTCCGTGACTCCAATCAAGTGATTGGGGTTGGATTCAAAAGTCAGTGACCGAAAGAAAGATACAGACAACAGTCGATGAGGATAGTAAAAATGGCATCGAGCACCACGGGCGTTGAGTCCATGGTTATTGATGATGATGATGATGATGATGATGATGATGAGTTTAACTAGGGATAAGTAAGAGCATAATATGTGGCGGTCCACACCAAAACCATATTATGTCAGAAATTACACATCGAATAAATTTTTGCCCAATATGATAACATTCAAAAATAATGGGGGGAAATTATATTTAAGAAACGGAAAGTTTGCGGATACCATGGTAATAATAATAATAATAATAATAATAACGACAATTTATATGGCGCCGTAACGCGGCGCTACAAGGGCGCCTAAAATGGTAATGTGCATTCTCAGTCTGTTTGTGTATTCACAGCCAAACAACTATAATTAATGTAGGTGGACAAAGTCCAGGGGCCCTGAGGTTCCAATGGCCCTAACTTTTTAACTAAAAATTTCCTGCTCTTTTCTAGTTTTCCGTGACAATAATTGGACGTTTTGAGGGGCAGTGCTTAGTTCGGCGGTGTTTAGCTGTCTTTGACCCATGTTTTCTTATTTTAACTTGAACTATTAGAGTGACCTGGACTCTGTGGATAATTAATTATCTTCTATGCTCTTTTTAATCTAAAAACTTTTAGCACAAAAAATACCACCCTCTGTCAGACAACCAAGATTACATGCCAGCTTCTTCACTTAATTCCTTTGCTGTCCTACCTACCTCCTTCCATGAGCTAATAAATATTAACAAAACCCTTAAAGACACCTACAGTACCAGTGCTGATGATTTGAATCCGCACATAATATTATTGTCTTCTCTTATGGACTTATTAGCTTCTCCACTTAGTGAGGTGACAAATTGTTCACTCAGAACTGGAATAGTTCCGTCTGACATAAAATTAGCAAAAATTACACCCATTTATAAGCAAGGAAATAAAAATGAGGTTTCAAATTTTAGACCGATTTCTATACTACCGTTTTTTTCTAAATTGTTTGAGAGGGTCATGTACGACCGACTGTACTCCTTTATTAAACAGAACAAAATTTTGTACCCTTTTCAACATGGCTTTCAAAGAGAACACTCGACCTTCATGTCGTTGCTGGATATACAAGACAAAATATCTCAAGCTATGGATAATAATGAATATTTCATCGGCATTTTTCTTGACTTAGCTAAGGCATTCGATACCGTCAACCATAATATCCTGCTAAATAAACTTGAGAATTATGGGATCAGAGGTATTGCACTTACATTGTTCACAAATTACTTAAATAACCGTTTCCAACAAGTCTCATGTAATGGGAAATTATCCAGCTTCCAAAAGATTGATTTTGGGTCCCTCAGGGCTCAATCCTGGGGCCTCTTTTATTTCTAATATACATAAATGACCTTCCTAATTCTGCAACATTTTTACATCACATCCTATTTGCTGATGATTCAAATGCTTTTTACTCTCACTCCTCTTATGAACAATTAATTAAAATAGCAAATAACGACCTAGAAATGGCTAGTGAATGGTTCAAAGCCAATAAGCTTTCACTGAACATAGCCAAATCTAATTATATAATTTTTAGATCTAGTAAAAAAAATTTGCTCCACCTCCTGATAATAACCTACTAATTGAAAATGTTTCCTTACCGCAAGTATACTCATCTAAATTCCTGGGTGTACATATCGACCAGCACTTAAAATGGAATATACATACAGCTGAACTGTCTAAAAAATCTCCAAAAATATAAGCATAATTCACAGAATAACCTATCTTCTTCCACTTCATATACTAAAATCATTATACTTCACACTTATACACCCATACTTAAGTTACTGCAATCTCATTTGGACATCTACATATGACACTCACCTAACTAAGCTAAATAGACTGCAGAAAAAAGCCATAAGAATTATTACTAAATCTCCCTTTAATGCTCACACTAGCCCCTTATATCAACAGTTGAACGTGCTAAAAATATCCCAAATTAAATTCATCCAAACTAGTACATTTATGTATAAATATGACAACAACCTTCTTCCACTTGCATTCTCATCCTATTTTAGACCTAACTTATATACTACAGGCATTAGAAATAATAGAATCTACATAAGTGTCTTTGCTAAATAGAACACTAGAAAGTTTTCTATTAAGTATCAGGGTCCTCTTTTATGGAATAACATACAGAAAAATATTCGTGCATCCAAGAGCCTCGATCAATTTAAATCCCAAATCCGTGCACACACATTAAAAAATGTAAAATGAACAACCAACCCATTTATTCTGTGTTTTTCCCCCATTCTTTTTAAGTTGAGCAGAGGGAAGGTATCCCACTGCTGTTATTTAATTGATTCCAAAAATACTGCCATTTCTATCTGTTTCCTAATCTATTGTCATTAATCATATCATAGTGAAGAATTTTTTCCTTTGGTAAATAGGCCCCAATAGCGAGATCACTCCCTTCGGGTAGCCTATTGCTCCCTACGTTTCACAGTAATGATTGTACACTAAGCTATACCATTCGCAATTGTTAACTGAAATTGATCACTTTGTGTACTATTATGAATGCATAATTGTTAACTGCAATTAATCACTTTATGTACTATCATGAATGCATAATTGTCTGTTTTATATTTTTGGGATCAACAAACAAGTTGATGCTGAAATAGTTTATATAGATATCCTATCATGTTCATTTGTTAGTCTCGTTAATGGGTAAAGACCCAAGCATAAAGTGTCCAGAGACCCTGGCTAAGTTGCTACACAACTGTATGTACTGGTATTGCACTCACTAAAGCTGTCAATAGTCAAGCATCTTACTATCCAAAGAAAATCCAGGATCAACAACTACTGTTAGGCAAAACAGTTAACGTCCAAAATCATTAAATGACGTAGAATCACAGATTTAGATCAGTGGAATTTTGAATTTTAGAATCATTAGAAAATGAGAAGCATTCAGTGTCAACATTTCCATTCATTAGAACCTTCATCAATTCAAAATAGATAATCAATTTTAAAATAACATAGACCTATTTCAAAATAAAATATATTGACATATGATGATTGCATGGTGTGTTGAAAAATTTGATTGTAAGTTTAGGTGTGTCGCGTGTGGAAAAAAGTTGAGAACCTCTGAGTTAGTCGGCATCCAATCTATATAAATAAAGACAAGATACTGTGTGTTTGACCGGGATGAATTTCCACAGTTTTTGAGTTTTTCACTCCAAACCTTCACTACTGTGTCGGTCTGGGCATGGGACACCCAGTGGATGGGCTGGTGAATCTTTCCCACCAGTGGGGCACAATAAGGGCCATGGTGGGGGCGAAAACCATAAATTAACTAAGTCGTTAAACACTGTACATGTCCGTAAACACCGCACATGTCCAAAACAGCGCACGTCTCCAGCACCCCAGAACAAACATAGGCGGCTTAGCAATCTAAAAATCTTACCTTTTACCGAGTTTGAAACATTTCATTTTCTATCCGAAAGCTAACGCTGTAGGCTAGCTATTTAAGACGTCGAAAGTTAACGCAGTAGCCTAGCTATTTAAGATGCCATCTGCTTTCACCCATCCATGTTCAACGAAACCATACATTAATGACGTCATCACATTTTGACCTAATTTTTTAGATGCAGGTCAATCTTATAGCACGCGGTTCAGAAAATAATAATAAAAGCACTGATAATATGAACGGTTGATCGCAAGTTTGTGCAATGGAGGAACAGAGGGAGCGAGGTAGGGATGGAGGGAGGGATGGAGGAAGGGGCAGGGAGGTGGAGGGCAGGGAGGAAGAGGGAGGGAGGGATGGAGGGAAAGAGGGAGGAAGGGATCAAGAGAGGGAGGGAGGAAGTAGGGGATTGGCCGGGAACAGGAGAATACTAAAATTCCCAGGCAATGCCGAATACCCCATTCTTCTTCTTCTTTTTGCTCTCTGCCCTTAGGCAGGTTCGAATGTTTCATGTCTCCATTCTTCTATATTTGGATTCGTCATATGTTTAACTTGGAAATTGTAGGGAGATGGTTTCCCGATGCCTTTCTCCTGGTGTTTTTAAGGAGACACCATCCCCAAAGTCGATATCTTCTATCATCCATCCTTCAGTTTCTTCGTCCATGTGGGCATCATATACCAGCGATTGCTCGGCCGCCCACCACGTCCTTTGTTAAAACAGGGGGACCACGTGAAGTGGCATGGTTAGACATTTGGGTAGCAGAGGCTATTTGAGACGCTTGTGAATATCAGAAACAAGACAATCAGTAGAATGAACAAGAGAGAGTTGATAGATAACGGACCATGTGTGAAAACCTGGGCATCATCTGCATAAAGATGAAATTTGTCCTGTGTTTATTTATTTATTTAATTTCCTGAACCAAACAAACATAATACAATTGTGGCATTGAACATAATACTTTAACATAATTTGGTTAAGAAGGGGAGACCCAGAAGGAATAGACAATCCCGCTAATAGGGCCACCCATTAATCATGTAAAATATATTTAAAAAAATTGCTAATAGGGCCACCCATTAATCATGTAAAATATATTTTAAAAAATCGCTAATAGGGCCACCCATTAATCATGTAAAATAAAATTTTAAAAATCATAGCACATCACACCACATTCAATTGCAGGAATACAAAGATCAATTCTTGGTTGGAAAACAACCAAGAAGTGTACATATGCTTTGTGGATTACGAGAAGGCATTCGACAGGGTAGACTGGAGGAAGCTAATGGCAATCTTGAGGAAGATGGGAGTAGACTGGAGAGATAGAAGGTTAAAAGGAAGCCTGTATATGGGACAGAGGATAAGAGTGAGGATAGAGGGGGAACAATCGGAGCCGGGAAAAATAGGAAGGGGTGTGAGACAGGGGTGTCCAGTGTCCACTCTTACCCATATTATTCAATCTTTACATCGAAGAGCTAATACGGGAAGCACTACAGGACACGGAAGAAGGAATAAAGGTTGGAGGAAAGATGATAAAGGTGCTAAGATTTGCGGATGACCAGGCAACGCTGGCAAGCAAAGAAGAGAACCTACAACACACAATGGATGAACTAAACAGAACCAGCAAAGAATATGGGATGAAGATAAACATCAAAAAGACGAAGGTAATGAGAATAAATAGAGAAGCAAAAGGGGAAAGAATATGAAAATAACAATCAATGGAGAAGAAGTGGAGCAAGTCACTGAATTTTGCTATCTAGGAAGCCTGATATCGGAAGATGGGAATTGCCACAAAGAAATCAAGAAAAGGATAGCGATGGGGAAAGAAGTGTTCATGAAAAGGAAAGAGCTACTGAAAGGAGGAATGAGTCGAGACATCAAGAAAAGAATGGTCAAGGCACTGATCTGAAGCGTCACACTGTACGGAGCAGAGACCTGGACGATGAGAAAGGAGGATGTCAAACGAATAGAAGCATTCGAGATGTGGATATGGAGAAGGATGGAAAGGGTCAGCTGGACAGAGCATAAATCAAACAAAGAAGTACTGAAGAAGGTGGAAGAGGAAAAATCCTTGATGAATACAATTAGAACAAGGCAGAAGAACTGGATAGGACATGTACTGAGAGGCAACTCCTTGCAAAGAGACATAGTGGAGGGCAAAATGGAGGGGAAGAGGAGAAGAGGAAGACCGAGGGAAAAGTTCTTGGACTGGATGATGGAGGATGGATATGGAAAACTCAAAGAAAAAGCACAACACCGAGAAGAGTGGCATCGTTGGGCATCTGGACCTGCCGAGAGGCAGCAAACCTCAAGAAGAAGAAGAAGAAGAAGAAGAAAGAATATTAGGAAGAGAAAAAAAATTAATATGCAATCGACTTATGTCCTTCTTAACTGACCGCTCAAACTGCGTAGTTCTTGGGTTGTCCAGGTCTGCCTGGGTCCCTGCCCCTCTTGGAGTGCCCCAGGGTTCCATCTTTGGTCCGCTTCTATATCTTCTCTGTGCTGCTGATGTCTGCTCTTTACTGGCATCTCAGGGGCTTCTGCACCAGCTATTTGCTGATGATGTGCAAGTCTACATCCATACCTACTCGGCTGATGCGATGGCCGCTGTCAGCCAGATGTGTAGGAAAATGGATGTCCTCTCTCTCTCTCTCTGGATGGCCTCCAATCGGCTACTCTTAAATTTCTTCAAAACACAGTTCGTTTGGTTGGGAGGCCGTAGGCAACTCCAGGGTATTGACCTCTCCCAACTTGCTCTGCTTTCCTCATATCTCCTTTTCCCTCACAGTTCGTGATCTGGGACTCACCCTCGACTCTGAACTCACTCTATCCCAGCATGTGAACTTGGTTACTCGGAGTGCCTATTACCAGCTTCGTCAGCTCCGGGTGGTCTCCCGCTCTCTCTCACGACGTGGTCGTCGTCCCTGTCCACGCCTTTGTTACAAGCCGAATCGACAACTGTTGCTCCTTACTTGCTGGTCTTTCCCATGGGGTCCTGGGGCGACTTGATCACGTCTTGCGCTCGGCTGCTTGCCTTGTTGGGCAGCTTCCTAAATTTGCTCCTGTCTCTGCCTACCCCGTATATGCACTATGTGCTGCACTGGCTGCCTGTGTCCCAGCGGATCACATACCGCATTGCTGCTGTGGTCTCTCGGTGTGTCCTTGGCTGTGCTCCGTCATACATGTGTGATCTTTGTTGTCCAGTCTCTGACGTTGCAGCGCGTCGTGTACTTCGCTCTTCGGCTAGGGGTGAGCTTCTGGTCCAGCTGGCTCGCTTAGCTATTAAGCAGCGCTGCACTTTCTCGGTCGTGGGGGCCTAATGTCTGAAATGACCTCCCGGTTACGCTTTCTGCTTGTGGTCCATCCAGCTGGGTTCTACAAGTCTCTCAAGTCTTTTTTCTTTCTTTGTGGTTGGGCTGGGAGCGCCTCTGAGTAATTTTTTGAAGGGGCGCTATATAAATTCTCTGAATGAATGAATGAAAGTGAGCACATGACAAAATCTTGGGCCGTGGTTGGCTGAAGGCTCGACAGGTCGGCTCTGAGCATGTGCACTCGCATGATTGTGTCTGCTTTAACCCCCAGGTTACCAAGGTTTTTTGTGACATGGACTACCAAGGGTGGTTACCCCCCTGGATTTTGGGTTTGGTTTGAGATATCATAACTTGCAATACAACAATAGATAGAGCATTCATTTCTGCACAAAATGATATATTTAGGTTTTAAAATATATGAATCCATCTCGAAATTATACAATTTTTACATGGGGCCCTTTGATTCCACAAACGTGTACTTATGCATGAATAAAATATTAGATTCTGTGTTTTGAACACGTGTGTTAATAATTATGTATGTATGTATGTATGTATGTATGCATCCAGGTATGTATGCATCCAGGTATGTATGTATGTATGTATGTATGCATCCAGGTATGTATGTATGTATGTATGCATCCAGGTATGTATGCATCCAGGTATGTATGTATGTATGTATGCATCCAGGTATGTATGTATGTATGCATGCATGCATGTATGTATGTATGTATTATATGTATGTATGTATGTATGCATCGAGGTATGTATGTATGTATGTATGTATGTATGTATGCATGCATGTATGTATGTATGTATGCATCCAGGTATGTATGCATCCAGGTATGTATGCATCCAGGTATGTATGTATGCATCCAGGTATGTATGCATCCAGGTATGTATGTATGTATGTATGTATGTATGTATGTATGTATGTATGTATGTATGTATGTATGTATGTATGTATGCATGCATGTATGTATGTATGTATGTTGAAAATGAAAGATTCTGTATCAGTGTTACGGACAAGTTGTGTCAAGGCCTCTAGCTCCTTGTTAAAATTTACTGCGAAGGTTGTGCCCGATTTAAATCGAGACGCATCGTAGAGAGACACGTAGGCAGGCGCATAATGATTCATATTCAACATAAAAGAATCGTTTCAGGGTCAACCGTCATGAGTGTGGTGAGTGACAAGAGGCTATAGTGGGGCCGAGGAGCTTCAGCTTATTTGGGGAGTTTCAGCTTCGCTTGCTGGTTACGTCCTTGCACCTGAAAAAGTAGACCATACTTCTGTCACAATAACCATGCATCTGGTTCTTGTTTCACACATCCAATTGACTTTCCTAGAAGCAAATAGAGAGTATGGGGCACAGGCTTGCCGGTTAAAGATTCCGCAGATACCGTAGCTATAGGCCTAATTATGCTTAAGGCTCAGTCTTTACGTTTGCAAAAATTCGAATATAAGGCCTACGCTACCACTGGATGAAATATTTAAACACCGGCTCTTCAAAAATAAACTGATCAAAAGAAGAAGAAACCAACCAAATCGTTGGCATAGTGTTCAGCACATTCTGTTTATTCAGAGCAGAACTCGAGCGACCAAAATAGTTTAAAACCAATAATAAAAATGCTTTGCTTGTCCGTCTGGACATCTGGAAACGTATAGGCAATCTAAAGATTCCCATTTGATGCAGGTGCCTTCCGAACAACAAGTAGCCTATAATCTAATGAACGATAGAGCCTAAATAGCCTATAGAAAACAATAATACATTCACATAAGCTTAATGATGTTATTTTAAACAAGCATGGGTGAAGGCTGGGAAATAATCTACTCATTATTGATACTTATGTGATTTTAGTTGGTGCCATAAAAATATCTATCAAACTGCCGCGGAACCCCTGGCCGGCGCCCGCAGAACCCCTGGGTTCCGCGGAACCCCGGTTGAAAATCACTGAGGTAAGCAAATGAGGTGAGGTGTCTATTTTCTTTGTCTTTTTCCCAAAATAAACTTACTTTTTTCAAGTGGTGGATATTTTCGAAATTTTCAGAGTACATTTAGAATTGGTGAAGCCACACAGCTGCCGAATTTTATTAAACATCAGTCCAACAGAAATAGCTGTTTCTAAGGAGAATATAAATAATAATATGGCTAGACTTCGCATGCAGTTTTCTCAACTAACAGCTTATGCATACCACCAGATTGAAAATTCTGCAACTTCGGTAACTTCGGTTATAGGCCTATGTGAGAAAAACTAAACAAATGTTTATGTTACGATCGGTTGCCCCCCTTCACCTACTCCATCATTCAGACCATCTTGATCTCTTTGTTCCTTGTATGTGAACAGCCATGGGTCAGTCCCAGCCTTTGTCTGCATTGGCCATTCACTAAAGAATCAACTTCCAACCAGTGCCAACAAATCCACCACCATGAAGATGACAAACAAAATAAACCAGTCACAAGTGTGGACTTCACAACATAAAGGTACATTTTCAAGCTGGTAACTAAGTCAACTGCAAAGCATATTCTAGTTACCTTTGACACTCAGATAAGCAGATGTCTGTTTGTCATCAGCCTGGCATGTGTACTTTCCAGAATCCTCTTTTGCTATCCTTTGAATCATCAAACAAAAAAGTCCGTCTTCATTGATGAAGCTGTACTTGTGGCCGTGAAATATTTCTGATGTATTTTTGAACCACTGTGGCTTAACATTTCGCTCGGAATATCTACAGATGAATTCAACCTTTGGCTCTTTCTCCTGACTCGCTATGTCTTGCAGTTCTTCCATCCAGTGATTCTGTGGCTGGTAATAACAGTGATAACAATACCATAACAATTACCAGCAATATTTCTTGAAGATTTTATTATTCATTTCATAAACTCAACTTGCAATTTTATATAAATTCAATTATTAAGTAAGTAAGTAAGTGAGTGAGTAAGTAGCCTTTATTTGCATCTGACAAGTGCACATGCATTAAATTGCACAAAAATGATTACATTAAAAAAACTAAACTACGGTATTCTAAAGAGCAAAGGTAGGAACGTTTGATTAAGAAAATTATGTCAAACGACAGTTTGGTTCAGTGAATGCAGCAGCACAGTGGTCTAACAGTAACACATCTGATCAACGCATCCGTTACAAAATTGTACCTCTGACTCACAACACTCTTCAAACTTCTCAGCCCTTCTGCATTCGTCAATTAATTATTCACCATCCGACCACCCAGGTCTACTCGCTCATCATGGTATCTTCCAGGAAGATTGGAAATGGATGAAATGATACGACGTGCGGAAGACAGGAGACGCTGGAGGAATATTGTTCATGATGCGGCCGAACCTCGAAACGAGGATGGCTGAGAGCAGAGAGATAAAATGTCATTAATAAAAGCGGTGAGAAAACATAGATATAATAAACCTGGACACAGCAGGCAGCAAGAATTTTGATGCCAACATAAAATCGTAGCCAATGACGTCATACGGAGCAGAAAGCAGCCTGTCCAAATGCAGTCAATAGAACTTCTCATAATAATAAACAAGCTTTAAATCAATATAGCACCAGTTACTTTAGAAAAAACTCCGTGGGACACCAGCTTATTCAGATCGCTGTGTCGGGTGAGAAGGATGGTCCAGAGATACTGTAGAAAGCATCATTTTTTGTTTACCCTTGACATGCTATGTTCTGTGCCTATATTACCTGATGTAACATTAAACTTAGATAAACTAAACAATTCATATTTGGAATTAAACAATACTCTGATTCAGGGTCTCTAACTGAGAAAATGTCAATAACAAAAGCTGTGAGAAAACATAGATATCAGTGACATTCAGTTCCAACTGCATATGCCCTTCGAGCTTTGGTACCTTCTAGCATCTACCTCTACCTCCAGCATAGGCTATCTACTAGGTGGTCAGTAGGCCTATCTGGTGAAAATAAATTAGTAATATCGTCATTTGTTCACACAAACATTAGATTGTTATTGAATTATAGTCATTGCAAAAGTGAATGTCGCACATAAATTATAATTACAACAATAAACGTTGTTGTACATTTGCACGTTATGTGGTGGCACACGGGGCGTCGTTTTGCCCACGATGACATGGCAGCGAAGGGGTTAATAGATAAGCAGTGCTAAGCTTTCCCAATGGTAGCATACAATGAACGTGGCAAGCAAACCTTTCCGATCCATGTTACATAGGTGTTGCCTTCATTCTAGATTTGGATATAGACTGCAAGCTGGCTTCATGCACTGTCCAGGTTTATTATATCTACAGGGTGGGCAAAAAAAGACCCCTAAGTTTTTTGCCAATATCTTGACCAAAAGTAAGAATTTCAAAATGAAATTTTGCAGACTTATAGACAATTTATATTTACACATCATGGCCAGATTTCATCAAAATATTTCAAACAGAACAAAAGTTATATCACTTTTAGTGAGGTCACCCACCGATTTTTGACGATTCAAAAACGTAACACAACAAAACGTAAAAAAACATTAATTTATTAATTTATTATTATCTCAAATAATCATCATCAAATAGCCTTGATATTGATAGGTGATCATTATTATTACCATTTTAAAAAGAAACAGGGTACCAGCATAGCTGTACGTCACTGTGAAGTCACTGTGCAAGATGACAATCACGTTGGCAAATAAGGAATCTGTCAGATCAATAATTTTGCTATTAAAGCAATGACATTCAAAATTAAAAAAAAATGAAAATGGCCAAAGTGTCAATGACGGACAAAATGCGTATTCAGACACCTCTTGAGCAAGATCCTAAAGATATAAGGCTATGAGCAACGTTTACTCTGATAAACAGTGAGAGCGCAACAATTAAAAGTTAAGCTGAGAGTTAAGAGATTTGCCGTCAAATGAAAGGAGATCAGCTCAATTGTTCTGGCTTCATTGAGAAAGCCAATGGTCCCAAATCTCCGGATTTGAAGCCGGTGGATTGACAATCAATTGCGGAGAGCTATGCTGAAGAAATATCACAATCTGCAACCAAAACCAAGACCGGTAAGAGAATTGATGGGCGAATTGGAGTTAATATGGGAAGATTTGCCTTTGGAATGCATCAAGAACTTTGCAAAGAGACTGAAAAGAAGTTTTTGCACTGGTGGTGGGCACATTGAACACAAGTTGTGAAGCACTATCAAGTTCATTTCACAACAGTTATTTGAGATGTGACTTAAGAAAATCGTTTTTTTGTCACTTTTTGTTGCGTTACATTTTTGAATTGTCAAAAAATGGTGGGTGGCCTCATTAAAAGTGGTTTAACTTTTGTTGGGTTTGAAATATATTGATGAATTCTGGCCATCATGTGTAAATATGAATTGTCTATAAGCCTGTAAAATTTCATTTCGAAATTCTTACTTTTGGTCAAGATATTGGCAAACAACCTAGGGGGTATTTTTTTGGTCCACCTTGTATGTGCGAAAATAGCAATGATTCAGCTGCAAAACAATAGCAATATTAGTAGCAACTGCAAAATATGAATAAATACTCACCAAAAAGATCAAAAACTTCCTGAAACTCAAAAAAACTGATTTAAATGAATCAAATTCTATCTAGCGGACATTTAGCATAGTTAAGCCAAATCCTGAATTTATAAAATTTATGCAAAAAACACAAGAAATAAAAACAATCTAAATAATGTAAATTGACAAGGTTCACAATCAGTGAATCTTCTTAATTTACCCAAATTATTGTGAAAGAACTGCAATAATGCTAATTTTAATTAACTATATTTAAGACACATTAAACTTTTTATACAGCCACAATTCGCAACTACTTTTATAGTGAAAGTAGGCCTAACCTGGCTAAATTAAGTAAGATTAGGTTGAAATTTTTTTACAAAACATGCAACTGAATTCTATTTCATTATTTTATTTAGCCTTTGCAGCTACACAGCTGAATGACAGTTATGTATGTATTGTAGACATTTAGTGTCTACGTCCCGTTTTGCTGCTCTTACTAGACCTGACTTTTAGGCACGTGCGATGTTAAAGGGGATTGGAAGGATGGGCTTCCCGGTAGCACTGTGCTTGTCTATAAATTAAACGGTAGTTGTAAGGAAGGAAAGGCAGTTGCGGTGTATGCTGGGCGTGTGGGACGTCTCCTGTTGAGCATGTTCACGCTTCGTGGTTTCCCTCGCTGGTGATGCGAGTTCGACCGTGGGGTCTTCTTCTACTTTGCCTTCTTCGCCTCGTTGGTGGAATTGTGTTCGCTGGCTTTCCGTTCGACTACATACAGTCTCTGTTAGACTTGTCGATCTACACCGCTTGCTGTGCTACTCAACTGGTCGTTCCGGGTTCGCTTCTGAGAACGGTAACTCTGTATATTTGCTGTACATATTGCTCTGTTTAATAAATCGACGTTATTTTCATCAATTGGGACCTAACTTTTGTAGTCATACTCCTAGATAGCCATTTGAACCACAACAGTATGTACACTTGTCGCAGCGCCCCTTACAGGTGTCTATTCAGAAGCGCTTCTGACTACAGTGCGGACACTGAATCGGAGTTTCACGCCAAAGCGCTGAGCAATTGCAAGTGAAGGACTTGCCCAAGGTCCCTATGAGGCAGCTTGAGGTGGATTCGAACCTGCAACCCTCCGGCTGCAAGGCAACGAACATACCCACTACACCACCACGCCCCACAATTGCAACTAATGAAGAAAGATTAGATTCAAGAAGACAAATTTATAAAATTTATTACAAACATCAAGACTAAATATTAACACGGACACTCTGAAAATTCAGTGGAGTCACAATCAGTCCACCTGACAGAGTTGGCACCTCACAGCAAAAAACATGCAGAATTGTAAAACTGTCACCAGGATGCATTATTTTACACACATGTTTGCATTACAGAATGCAAACAGATGTGAAGTAAATCTTAAACTCGGTGCAATTTTACAACTGCATCAGTGTAGCTACTCACACATTTAGCTAGAGCTCGAATTTATGCATTACAACAGTAGTTACCATTCAATTTGCAAAAGATGTTGCTGTCCTCAGCAAGCATTTACGGTATGTGACCCATCTGACCAAAACCAGGCGTATGTCGTTACACGCTTCTGAGATAATGACCGAAACATGAGTAAACAGAGTAAAAACTGGTTTTTTCTTTCAATTTTTGGTATTTTGACAGAAAATGATAAATAAATATATTTTAAACACATTGAAACAACAATTTTTTCAAAAATCTCATTTTTAATTATATTTTGGATGATTTGAAATGGCTATTGTCTAATAATAATAATTTCCTTTTTATTGAACAATCCTGTTGACAGACTGCAACCGGCTACAGTGTCTTCTTCTTCTTCTTTAGGTCTGCTGCCTCTCGGTAGGTCCAGATGCCCAACGACGCCACTCTTCTCGGTGTTGTGCCTTTTCTTTAAGTTTCCCATATCCATCCTTCATCATCCAGTCCAAGAACTTTTCCCTCGGTCTTCCTCTTCCCCTCCATTTTGCCCTCCACTATGTCTCTTTGCAAGGAGTTGCCTCTCAGTACATGTCCTATCCAGTTCTTCTGCCTTGTTCTAATTGTATTCATCAAGGATCTTTCCTCTTCCACCTTCTTCAATACTTCTTCGTTTGATTTATGCTCTGTCCAGCTGACCCTTTCCATCCTTCTCCATATCCACATCTCGAATGCTTCTATTTGTTTGACATCCTCTGCTCCATACAGTGTGACGCTCCAGATCAGTGCCTTGACCATTCTTTTCTTGATGTCTCGATTCAATCCTCCTTTCAGTAGCTCTTTCCTTTTCGTGAACGCTTCTTTCCCCATCGCTATCCTTTTCTTGATTTCTTTGTGGCACTTCGCATCCTCCGATATTAGGTTTCCTAGATAGCAAAATTCAGTGACTTGCTCCACTTCTTCTCCATTGATTGTTATTTTCATATTCTTTCCCCTTTTGCTTCTCTAATTATTCTCATTACCTTCATCTTTTTGATGTTTATCTTCATCCCATATTCTTTGCTGGTTCTGTTTAGTTCATCCATTGTGTGTTGTAGGTTCTCTTCTTTGCTTGCCAGCGTTGCCTGGTCATCCGCAAATCTTAGCGCCTTTACCATCTTTCCTCCAACCTTTATTCCTTCTTCCGTGTCCTGTAGTGCTTCCCGTATTAGCTCTTCGATGTAAATATTGAATAGTATGGGTGAGAGTGGACACCCCTGCCTCACACCTCTTCCTATTTGTACCGGCTCCGATAGTTCCCCTCTATCCTCACTCTTATCCTCTGTACCATATACAGGTTTCCTATTAACCTTCTGTCTCTCCAATCCACTCCCATCTTCCTCAGGATTGTCATTACCTTCCTCCAGTCTACCCTGTCGAATGCCTTCTCGTAATCCACAAAGCATATGTACACTTCTTGGTTGTTTTCCAGACTTCTTTCCGTTAGTATTCTCAAAGCTCCAATGGCGTCTCTCGTTCCTCTACCCTTCCTGAACCCGAATTGATCGTCCCCAAGACATCCGTCTGCCTCCGCCTTTGCCTGCAGTCTCCTTGTCAGCACCCTTAGCAACACCTTCGAAGCATGGGTCAGCAAGCTTATAGTTCGGTATTCTTCGCATCTTATTGCGTTCGCCTTTTTCTTTAATGGTATTAGTATTGTCTGCAGAAAGTCGTCTGGCCACATTCCAGTTTTGTAGATCTCCTGACAGATTTGGATCATTTCATTCATTGCCTTTTCTCCCAAATCCTTTAATATTTCCGCTGGTATGTTATTGATTCCTTCAGCCTTGTTGTTTTTCATTTCCGCGATAGCTGCTATTATTTCCTCTTTCAATATTGCTGGTCCTGTTTCATCATCCTCTACCTCCCCCATCTCCTGATTTAACCCTGTGGGCCTGTTTTTTGGTTTGATAGAGGTCCTCTACATATTCCTTCCATCTCTCCTTTACTTGTTGGGGACCTTGTATCATTGCACCATCTCTATCCTGTACCCCAATTCCTCCATTCTGCATCATGTTCTTTGTAGTTTTTTTCACTATTTCATACATCTTATCATATCTTCCCATCCTCTGTAGTTCTTCTATCTCTCTGCACTGGTTCTCCCACCATTGTCCTCTCGCCTTTTCGGTTGTTCTTCTTAGTTTGTTGTTTAGCCTTCTGTACTCCTTTCTCGCCTCTTCCGTGCTCTGATGCCTCCACTTGCTTCTCTCTTCCATTTCTCTTATCATTTCTCCCGTTATCCATGGCTTCCGTGGGTCTTTCCTTTTTGGTACCCTATTGTCTCCGTTGTTTCCTCCACGATTATATCCCTGATATTTTCCCACCTTTCCTCCACCGCTGTCTCTTCACTTTGCTCTTGCTGTGTCCTCTCCACTCTGCTTTCAATTCTCTGCGCCAGTTCTATTCTTTTCGTCTCTGTCTTTAGCTTTTCTTTATCCCACCTCTTTATTGTCTGGGTTTTTCTTCTTATCAGTTTTAGGATTAGGTGGCTTGTCATAGCTACTAGATTGTGATCCGTATCCGCATCTGCTCCCGACATAGCTCTGGAGGTTTTTACACTATTTCTATATCTTTCTTTTACAGAAACATCTCGTACAGTGTACAACTATATAATTGAAACATATCACCAGGACACAAATCACTCCTTTCACTCGCCCTGCAACAATGCAGAGGCGTTCGTTCTCTGTGGTTGGTCCAACAACCTGGAATGGACTTTCCTTGACTATGCGACACCTCCCAAGCTGTTCTCAATTTCACAAACTGTTGAAGACTGCTTTTCTCGCTTGATCTCGGCCGGGAGCGCCTCTGAGTAGGTACCTTGAAGGAGTGCTATATAAATTATGATTGATTGATTGATTGACAAATCTTAATGGCTAACAGAAAAGACGGCCTGTAATACACAGGCGCTAATAGCAGCCTACAAAGCACGTCTATCCTACGGGGCTTCGGGAATCAAACTCAAATCCGCGGATCTCCATGCCAGTGCACCACCAGGCCCTCAATCCCAATAATTCAACGACTATTCCTGAATTTTGCCACTTTCCCACCATGATAGCCATATTTGGCATGAGGCTAGCATTGCAAATTATGCATTAGTAAAAAACCCACACTTCCTTCTAGCCTATTATGCAGTCCATTTATTTGCTGCGAATTTCATTCAATTCTGAACACGGTTGCTAAACAATTTTGTATTCCAAAGTTATAAAAAAACTTTAAATCCATTTTTCTCAGAATTGTGGTTTGAACAGTTGAACTTTATTTTTACTCATAACTTTGGACAGGAACATGGTAGAACAATAAGATTTGTGTCATTTTAAAGAAGAGACTTTTAAAAGACGTATGACACACACACAGGCGTTAAAAAACAACAGTGAAGAATATTTTGACAACTAGTCTTACCATAATTATTGGAGCACAATCTGACAATGCTGTGTCTACGTATATCATTTTAAATGCTGAACAAGTGGATTAGTCTTTAAAGAAAAATGGCACTTGTCAGAACCTACCGCTTTAAAAATGGCTGTTGGATCCATTTTACGCAGCTCAAGAGACTGAGCTTCAGCAGGCACATCTTCCTTAAACTAAGATGAAAAACAGCATAGTGCATCAGTGTGTTTGAGAGTTTATTACAAAAGTTCTGCCACATATTATATATGTTTATAATACTTTATATATATATTACATAATACCGAGTACATACAAACTCATCCCCTTCTTACATCACATTCATCCCTCCAAACCAGATGAAGACTAGTAGTTGTGGTACTACCTCTCGCATAGCCAGTAACCTGAGAAAAACCAGTTACTAGTTTTCCTGTGCATTGCCATTACAGCCCAAGGCTTTAATGCTGTTTTCTATGTGCTGATGTTAATCTACTAACTAGTTCTAAACATTCCAGATTTTGCTCCCCAGAAAATGTTTTACTTTGTGAGACATCATCACCTCAGGTAAATACTACTTTGACTATTAATAATAATAATAATAATAATAATAATTTTAGTAATATAATAATAAAATAACAAAAATACATGTAAAGAACCATAGCACAGTCATGACCATTAACTAGCTACTCCTTTCAAGACTTACCAAAAGCTTTGGTGTCTCTGGTACAGCCCTAAGCTGGTCAGCATCTTATCTGGGTGACCAGAATCAGCAGGTGGGCATCGGTACCCATTGGTCTGAACCAACTGTCTGCACTGCTGGAGTGCCACAGGGATCTGAGGATGATACTCAGCTCCAGGGATCTGTCCTTGGCCCTCTATTATTTAGTCTTTACCCTCCCCCAATCAATCCCATAGCTACCAATCAATCCCATAGTTAATCACTTGGGTGTCCAATTACAGCAGCATGAGGGTGATACTCAGCTCCATATTGCACTGTCACACACTGATCAGTGCGTAAACTTAAACTGCATGGGTGCCCGCACAAAGGGGCAAGAGGGGGCACTTCCTCCCTGGAAAATTAACACTTATTTTTGTAACTACAACTTTTCAGTTTTTAACAAATTTCTTTGCATTAAAGCACCAATGATGCGAATGATACATACAGTGGAAGTCAGAAACGCTTATAAATCTCTATAGAAATAAACGTGCTCATAATTTTTTGCTCTGCATTTCAAGCTCTTGCTTAAAAACTGCAACAATGACCATTGACTTGTAATTCTCCTGTGGGCGCCCTTGCAAATAGTAGACCTATCCACTATGGCCTAGCCTACTTTACTGGAATCTCGCTGTCATGCAACCTTTTACAACTGCACAAAATTAATTGTCAATAAATTACACCAATGCAAAATTTTGAAATTTCTCGACATGTATTGTATTGTATCTGACCATTTATAAAGCACTTCTCGCAGCAAGAGCCTTTCAGAAGCGCTCACTGAAATTACATCAGGGAGATCTGCTTATTCACCAGCATTATGTATGAATCAAGTCTGCTACAAGCCAGGCTGCATTTTGTCCATTATGCATGCTATCAGTACAGAATCTATAGGGAGGTCAAGCTGTAGAGAAACTTGGATAAAGGGCTCTGGTTATGACCCCTCGAGATTTACACCCAAAACTGAAGAGGGAAAGAATTGATACCACACTCATCGGATCCTCTGATCTTCTTAAACAACACCTTCATTAACAGCTACTCTGGCCTTTTGGCTACCGTACTCTGGCCTCTACTAACTACTCTTTGAACAGCATTCTGACTTGACGCAGTGATTATGAATAAGCTGAGCCCTACGATTGGCATTCAAGTGGCACTTCAGAAGTTTAGAAATTTCTATTACCATATAGAAGTAGCTAGAGGAGCACTTGCCCCTTGAAAACTGACACTAATTTTTCATTCATTTATTCATTCATTCATTTTATGGACTTATATAGCGCCAATTCCGGAACCCACTTTTTAACATCTACTTTTGATTCTTAACTAATTTCTTCGCATTACAGAAACTATTCATATAAATGATGAACAGATCGAAACTGAGAAATTTGCATTAAGAAACCTCTTTGAAAAATACCCATGTTCTTAATTTCTAGCTTTGCATTTTTCAAGCTTTTGCTACTAAAATATTTAACAGTGACCATCAAATATTTTTGCCCCTCCTGCAAAAATTTCTGCGAGCGCCCATGCTTAAACTTGAGAAGTGCCTTTCATACAAAGGATTCTGTTTTAATGTTTGGCTATAAACCCAGGCGAGTCTGAGGTAATGTTGTTTGGATCACGCCAATGCCTGCGTTCTTTCCCTTCACTTCCCAGCGTCGACCTTGCAGGTACTGTCAAAACACATGGAGTTACTCTGGGCAGCATGCTCACCTTCTGACCGCATGTAACAAATCTTTTTAGATTTTGTTTTTATCATTTCAGGGAAATACGCCATATTAGGTTGGCTCTGACTAAGGAAATGTAAGACTTTAACCTGCTCCCTTGTTTCATCTCGCCTTGATTATGCTAACTCAATTTTTGAGGGTATTTCAGACTTTGAGCTCAATAGGCTGCAAAGCATCCCAAACTCCTTAGCTTGGGTAATGCTGTGCTTCCCAATATGAACAAGTTCTTCAGACTTACTCTATCAGCTGCATTAGCTTCCTGTTGAGTTCAGGATAAAATTCAAATTGTCCTGTTTAACCTACAAATCCTTGACCACATTGTATGTATGTATGTATGTATGTATGTATGTATGTATGTATGTATGTATGTATGTTTGTATGTATGTATGCATGCATGTATGTATGCTGATCGTCCCTACCAATTGAGGCTACGCCCTCACAACTCTGTATTGCCAACCAAAGATGACAGACATTACATCACTCAGGTTTTGTATAGAAAGGCACCATATGCTCATTAATGATGAAAAAAGTTTAATCTCATTAGTCTATAGTAGCCTATATAAACATAGAATCATTCTTTTTGTAATTTCTGTCATTTTATGCTCTCATCCTAAGACAAATCCAACCAGTCAAGGCTAAAGACATTCTATAGGTATTATATTGTATTTGATAAACTGCTTTTTGTACCTGATAGCAGTGTGTCTATCAGCTATTGTTACCATTAAACGAATATAATAATAATAATAACAGAAGTGCTTTATAAGTTGTCAGATACAATACAATACAATACAATAGAAAAAGTATTTAATAAAATCTGCTGCATATTGACGAAGCTATAATGGTGATTAGTCTAATATGTCAACTCTGATGCCAAATCTCTTGACTGGCTGTTGTCATCATTTAGAGAGAAGAGACCTCTTGTGATTGCAGTTAATTATAACAAAGTGCAAATATGTTAGCACAAAATCTCAATGCTCATCAGTGGCACTCCTCACCTCTGGCATTCGATATTCAGGCTTTTCAATGTAATCAAGTGTTGGCCAATCCGGAATAAGCTCAGCCAAGGAGTTCCGTCTCCTTGTCATCTGCTGCGTGAGACGACGCTGGCGGAAGATCTCCATCTCTGGATTACTGTAGACTTGGTCGATCACAGGAGTTATATAGGTATCAGCTCCAGACTGATGCAATGATGTCATCTATTTTTCAAACACTTGGGTACTAAAAATTACAATCACTATAAGACCTATGCTCTCCTTCTGGTCTCCTTCACTACTTCATCCTTAAAAATTAAATGACAGCTTTTATTCTCAGATGAATTTATATAAATGTGCAAGCTTATAATCAATTAAATATACAGTCAATTGTGACCCATATGCATAAAAACAGTTGTAATTTGGCAATTTCAATTTTGAGAAAACAAGCAAACTCTCTAGTAAACTCAATTTTTTCAACATTAGATTTTTGCAGATTATGATATAAGAAAATATTTTTTAATAGAAAAAACAGAAAATGTTAAGTAACATTTATAATTCGGATGATTTTGCACAAGCTATGGCTTCAAATTTAGCAGCCTTATTCATTCTATTTTTAGCAGCAACGACCTTGATGTCTGATATTGTTTGAAACCCATAGATGTAAAAAAAAACATTAAAAAGGGAATAAAAAATGGAAAAAGTCGTTTTATTCGGGGGGAAAAACCGAAAAAACCGACAAAAAAAGGAAATGGAAAATAATTTGCCTTTGTTACATCTGAAACTTCATTTTAAGCTTAAAAACCTTGCTCCTGGAATTTGATCTTAATCTGCAAATAACACAACTTTATCAATAGGCCAAAATTAATTGGTATTCTTCTTCTGGTTCTCTGCCACTAGGCAGGTTCGGCTGTCCAATGTCGCCACTCTTCCCTCCGCTGGGCCTTCTCTTTTAGTTTTTGATATCCAATCCTCGCCATCATCGTGTCCAACATCATCTGTCGTGGTCTTCCTCTTGTTCTTTTCCCCTCCATTTTTCCTTCTATCACCGTTTTTACCAGGTTGTCTCCTCTTAGCGTATGCCCTATCAATTTCTTTTGTATTTCTCTAATTGTTTTCATCATTGTTCTTTCCTCTCCAATCCTTTCCAGAACTTCCTTGTTTGTTTTGTATTCCGTCCAGCTGACCTTCTCCATTCTTCTCCATGTCCACATTTCAAACGCTTCGATTTTCTTTGTCTTCTTTTCTCATGGTCCAGGTTTCGGAACCATACAGCACCACACTCCACACCAGTGTTTTTATCATTCTTTTCTTGAGGTTTCTGTTTAGCTTTCCTCGTAGTAGTTCTCCTCTTTTCGTAAATGCCTCCTTTCCTATTGCAATCCTTCTTCTGATTTCCTTATGACATTTAGCGTCTGTCGTCATCAAGCTTCCCAGGTAGCAAAATTCCTTCACCTGTTCTATCTCCTTCTATTTTGATGTTGACTGTAGTTTCTTCTCCCTTGCTGATCTTCATTACTTTTGTCTTCTTTATGTTAATCCTCATGCCATATTCATGACGCTTTGTTCAATCTATCCATCACTTCTTGCAGTCCCTTCTGGCTTCTCGCCAGCATTGTCTGATCGTCCGCAAACCTCAGCGCCTTAATCCATCTTCCTCCCACCTTTATGCCTTCTTCCAGATCATCTAGTGCTTCTCTAACCAGTTCTTCTATATATATGTTGAATAAAAGAGGTGATAGAGGGCAGCCCTATCTTACTCCTCTGCCCACCTTTCCTGGTACTGAGTACTCCCCGTCGATTCTTATTTTTACTTTCTGCCCCATGTATAAATTTCCTATCAATCTTCTGTCTCTCCAGTCTATTCCCATCCTCCTCAGTACATGTAGTAGCTTTCTCCAGTTTACTCTATCAAATGCCTTCTCATAATCCACAAAACATATATACATACGTCCTGTCCATTCTGACAGCTCCTTTCTGTTAGTATTCGCAGTGTTAATTGGTATAAGTAACATTAATCTACAACAGTTTTTTTCTTATAACTTTCGTTTAATAAGAAATTGAAAAACATTAAAGGTATTGAAGTCTTGTCAAATTTTAATTGTACACATAAGTACGCATAAGTTCATGCTGATCGACATAACCCAATTAAAATCTTATCAGAAGCACCATAGATGTGCACTAAATTATATTTTGTACATTTGTACTTAAAATTGTTACTTATATTATAGGCCTAAAAATTTTATATCAAAATAACTCTTACAAATTTCCTTTCTTCTAGGGACCTAATACATATATTTCTCAAATGATGATTAAACAATTACATAATGACACTATAGTTAGCTGAACCCTTGAGATTACGTTGAAAATGTATGGAATATCAGACAAAAATGAAATTAAGGAAAATAATAATAGACAGTAAATAAATAAATAAAGCTACATAAAAAAATGGAAAAGAAAGATGTGAAAATTTTTAACAAACGAAGGTTTTTGGTAGAGAATAAAAAAAAAGAAAAAAACGTTTTTAGCAACTATATTGAAAGCTCTGCTAATGGTGTGAAGATAATTGAGGCATTCTATGCATACTCAGTCAATAGCATGGTTTTAAAACAGGTTGCATGCATAAACAAAAACAGGTCGATCGCCATCAGGTGACGAGATTGATAAATTATAGGAGCTATCAGATAAGTCGGCAACACTGATTGAGGCTGACACGCAAGGACATCGCTCACAACTGGCCAATCCACGCAAGTGCAGTTACCATATTAAGTCTAGCAACAACAATAAGCAAGCTGGTCATTTCACCATTGTTTCAAAAGACTCTGGATCATTTTTGCGGTTCAAAATAGATAATATTCATTCCAGTCATTATTGAGATAATGGCCAACTACATCGCAAAGCTTCTGAATTCAACAAAGTCGGAGGAAAAAAATTAAACACTCTTGCAAGATTATCTACTGACAACAGATGATGATCCCAAAAATTCCGACAGTAAAGATTTAGATTTTGGACGTTGGAGATGGCTTAGAATCAGACGATGCTTCCGATGATCAGGTGGATTCTGACCTCGCGTTGGATCATACCATGGCAGCACCGGAAGTTGTTCTTGACTATAAAGATGAACTTGTGAAAGTCCAGAATTTCAGGAATGAATGTTATTATCCCAGCAGGTCTACTAAAGAGTGGCATTGTTCTTATTCTAGTACTACTGAGTAGCAGCCGGCATGTCTGACTGCAATCAATATCCAGCTAGTCAAAACTCCTAGATGCTGTTTTCGAGTCTGTCCATTGTCCACTAGTTTGCCAATCAGTGGAAGTGCTTGCAGTTCATGTGATTAATAACTGCTAATGACCCTTGGTGTTGCCCACTTGTCTACTGACTACAGTGTGTAGATACTATATGCTGTCTTTTAGTATTCCAGCATTGCATAGATGTCGAATAGTCTGCCAGTCAGTGGAGGGGCTTGCAGCTAGTGTACTTAATAATCGTAATCATGAACTCGGAACTTCTGCAGCACCCGCAAAAGCCAAGTAGTGGGAACCAGCTTATTCATAGGCGCTCAATCAAAACAAACTTGATAGACAGGGGTCCAGATCCAGATAGTCAGGCAAGGAGCAATAACTTCTAATCACTATAGATTCATGTCGCAATGGGAATTTTATATTTTTTTTGACTGACATAGTAGATAATTTTGTTCCTTTGGTCTTATTCAACACTGCAACCAAATTTTTTTACTATTATCTATTTTTGTTTACTGGATGCTCAATGCCCCTGAAATTTACATGGGGCATACATGAAGAAAGCAACGCACCTGCCATGGACGAGACCTTGAATACAACAATTCGAATTAGATTAAGCTACAATCCTGTGAATAAGAATTATGTACATAGTCAAAAGCCATACATAAACAATCAAGTCTTATTTTGTTGTTTATTATAAAGAAACCTGCTGAATTTTTATATATATTCTGAGCTGTGACATCATTGTCATAAAGCAAGAATAATATGTTTCCATATTTCTATGAAAAGTGCAACTGCATATTTTTTAGCTGTCTATGCACTGTTCTAGGCAATGAGAGAAAGATAATTAAAATTAAATGCATTTTTATACGCTATTCTTAAATTAAAGTTTTTTAAATTTTCATTCAGTAAGTATTTTTTTGTGAAAATGCCATTTTTCTGAATTAAATGGAAGAATCCTCTTTTACTACTGCAACAAGGTTGAAAACAGAACTTTAGTTAATTGGGAAACAGAAATTGCTCTTCCTATCATAGGCGTAGCATTCTATTGTGATGGTGGTGTCCAGTCACCACCACTTTTAAAAATGTTGGTGTCAGCCACCACCACTTTTTGACGACAAGGAAATCTTTTTTAGAAAGCATTTTGGTTGTCTAACATAATAAAGGCTATTCATGATTAACATCATAATGGTGCCAATGCTGATAGCATAGAGGCCTCCACTGTCTACGCTCCACAGCGTGTTCATTAGCCACAGTCATGGCTTAAATCATTAGGAAGGAAGGGAAGGAATTCCTACCACTTAAACTTGGGGAGGAAACGTGAAGCAATTCTCTCCCACAAATCGTTGTGGCTCCGAGGCAGTGCATGGCACGCCAACAGACTCACAAAACCATCTGGAATCATTGTTATTATCAAAATAGCATTGAAGGAACCTCTGTACCTTTAACCTCTCCCCAAAGTTGGCTTAGACTTTAGGGAAGGGTCAGCACGAATTGAATAGGAAGAATCTGGATAAAAATTTGCGAAAGAGCTGTTTTTAAAAAATGATTAAGTTATCCGTGAGTGGAAAGATCGTGGAGTTCTCCAGCAAGAGAGATGAAAGGGTATACGGAGTGAGAATGGAGAAGGGAGTGAAAGAGTTCTCACCAGAGTTCACACTAAATTTGCATCTTGGGAAGGGGTACAGCACAGGAGCTCTCAAACTGAGGGTACGCCAGGCGCCATTTAGGGGTAGGCGAAAAATGCCAGAAATAGAAATTTTCTTTACGTTTATGAACTTTGGGTCCATCTTTCTTAGATTAGCAATGATTTCTAATGTTGCAACATATAACAGCATCGTCATTATTTTATTTCTTTCACAACATATAATTAGACTCACATACTATATAGGCCTAGCGCATGCAACATATTTTTGTTTAGGTATATTATAATAATTTTTGAAACAAATAGTGTTTAAATGTGAGCCAGAAATTCTCAGCTTAGGCATATAGCCTAGAGCTCAAAATAGGGGAGAGCTGAATAATATTGGCCTAACAATTAATTTCTGGTCAAGCTTCAAAATTTTTGATTCCTTTCAGCACATCATATCTGTGTGAACTGGTTTTAAAACTCTTCTTCCTGTCAAAGACAAATATGGCCTAAATTTGCCTTTGAATTTGACAAATATTAAAACAGATATTTTAACTCTGCGCTAGTAAAAACAAGCCCACAACACCACAACGCTAGCCTATAGGTTAGCTCTTTCTTACAGAGGTTATAGAAAAATTTTGCCTTTTTGTTAGCATGATTACATGATTAAAACTATACATATAATCTAAATTTTGCTCCTTAATACGACTCTAATAAGCCTACACGGGTAGAACAATAAGAATGAAGTTTGAGAAACGCTGGGGTACAGGAAGCCGAGGAAGAATTGAACGGAGAAGTTGTGTGCCAAGTCACCACCACTTTTACGGGGGAAGTTACGCCCATGCTTCCTATATTAATGTATTGCCTACAAGAGGCCACAAACTACAGACCTTTCTGCTTTTTTTATCATTGCTATTTCTGAAGAAGGCTGTGTAAAAGAGCTTGAAAATCAAGTCAATCTGAATTTGGAATAAGGCAAGAATCCCTAAAGCAGTTCACTCTAATAAAATGTCAAAGGAAAGAGTTTAGAGAGAAAGATAACAGAAGTAACGACTCTGAGTAACAAAAGCGTGAGAAGTATTTGTTGAAAGTACATATCGTTTTAGATATTGCATTAAGCAAGCTGAGCATTGAGCAAGTTATCAAAATTGATAAGTACACCGTGATTCAAAAAAAAGTAAGCCAAATTATTTTTCATATATCTCCAATGCCTGATAACATATCACGCTAAAATTTTCCAAATATTTAGAGAATTGGACCAAGAATATGATTCCAAGATTTCACGAGATAAAGTTGAACGGATAGAAAGATATGTATCTTTCAACTTCATATGCCGAAATTTCAGTTTACAAGCAATTTTCTGTTAGATTCAATGAAATGTAAGTCAAACTGTTTTCAGTATCTTTATGACCTGATAATTAATCATAGTAAAATTTTACCAATATTTAGAGCATTGAACCCAGAATAGGAATCCAAAATATCAAGTCATAAATTTGAACGGATAGAAAGATATGAATATTCAACTTCATCTCCAGAAACTTAAGTTTTCAGCAAGTCTGTTATGTTCTTTGCGGTTTCGACGCTTGATAGTTCCCAATTTTGATCTTCAGTGATCCTGGAGTAAAAATTAATGTAGCCTATTATCGCGACGTTCTGCTGTCACAGCATCTTCTACCTGTAATCAGAAATCTAGCCCCAGCAGGCTGCTTTTTTCAACAGGAACAGTGTCCCAGCCCACAGAGCCAAGGAATCCATTGAAATGCTAACAAGAGAGACGCCAGACTTCTTTTCTCCCATATTATGGCCTCCGAACAGCCCAGATTTGAATCCTGTCGACTATGAAGTGTGGAACTTGATGCAAGACCGACTAGACAACAATCCATGATATAAACGATCTGAAGCAGCGCTTGATCGAAGTGTGAGATAGCCTAGACCAAAGGATAATCGACGATGCTGTTGCACAATGGCGCCAGAGCCTCCAGGCTTGCAGGAAGCAGGAGGAGGACATTTTTAGCATTTTATTTAATTAAATAATCAAACCAAACTGTTGGAATCACATTGTTATTCAATTCTCTACATATCTGGAAAATCTTAGTATGATTAATCATCAGGCATAAGAGATATAAGAAACACAGAACTGACTTATATTCTATAGAATCTAACAGAAAATTGCTTGTAAACTGAAATTTCGGGATATGAAGTTGGAAGATTCATATCTTTTTATCCGTTCCGCTTTATCTCATGAAATTTTGGAATCACATTCTTGGTCCAGTTCTCTAAATATTTGAATTTTTTTAGCGTGATATGTCATCAGGCATTGGAGATATTTGAAAAACATTTTGGCTTACTTTTTTTTGAATCACGGTGTATAAGCAGTTTTTAACAGATCGGCAAGAATCACGAAAAATGAGCATGACTGTCGTCAATGAGGAGGAGAGAGTTGCAGAGCAAAAGATGAGACAAGAAAAGCCAAGTATAAGATAAAAATGATAAGAGAATCAGCCAAAGGATCTTGTTTGAATAACCAGACAACTAGAGACTACAAGAGCAGTGACTTGAATGATGACGAAGAGGATAGTAACGAAGACGATGATGATAGAGAACACTGATAACTATGATGTCAGGATCCCAATGTACTATAAAAATCAGTTGAATAGCCTACTGAAGGTTAACAGGAAGATACAGCAGCGAAAAACCTTTCATTTTTCAAAGCAGGATCTGCATTGGATCACATAAACTTGTCAGACAGGAAGTTCACTATCTTGGCAGTTACCATCGCAATTTAAGCAAATTGTTAAAATGCAAACGAAAGCTCTATCAGTTTCAACTGATCATTGCATGCCATCAATTGTCAGCAAGAAAAGAATGTGACGAAATTGTGCCTACTGATTCAAGAAGAGACTGCTGGTGATGGTGAGTGGCACTGAGTGCATCATTTTAGGCAAACAAGTGCATCTAGTCGTATAAAGGACAAAAGTCACCAATTGTTTCAAGACTTATAGTTTCACAGATCAATTTCAATTGACAGACTCTGATAGAAGAATTTCCACTGAATTTCATGTATTTTCAAGTCCTACATGCATAAACGTGGGAGTATTGATAGCTGATCCGGTGGCATCTGAGTTAATTATTTGCAGTTGTACAAGGCTACAAGCCGATCAGGCAGCAAAGGATTCCCGTTGAAGTGTGGACTTTTCTAAGTTAATTTGTAATAGTGAATGAATATCTGAGTTTTTATCTCCACTTTGAGTCACTAAAAACAAAATGATTTGTATTATTCAACTTTATTTAGTGTGTGCTATATCACATGGCCATTATTTCAATATGTAACTTTGAATATAACTATATGCAAACTTTGTGCTCTTTGAGCACCACCTAAAATGCATTTGATTTTGAAATTTCTTGTACATAACTTAATCTGTACCCAAAAGGAACAAAATTAGCAACTATGCTCATTGAATATCAAAAATAATTTTTTGTAAAATCACCCTACTATAGATGCTGCCTACTTGTCTACTGCAGATAGGCCTACTGTCTTTGTGTCTGTCCATCATCATAGGATGTTGGCTAATCTGCCAGTCATTGTATTTACTGGCTGAATCGCAGTTTTTGTGGTGTTGGTACGATCATTATTTTCTAACTCTATGCTATCAAAAAAAAATTATTTTGTTGCAGCTGTTCATGTCAACACTACAAAGGAAATCCATGCCATGCATTGTTTTCCACTGAAGATTGGATCAAGAGAAGAATGGACATGGCTGCCATGGCTCTAAGAAACCAGATGCTGGTACTGTTAGGAAAAATTTCCTGTACCATCAATCTGTCACTACTGGCATGCAGCATGAAGAAGGCACAGAAAGAAAGCGAGCACAACAGAACAGCATACCTACTTGAAGGGCATTCAGTATGGCGAGACACCTTCAAATTTCTGCATGTCATCAGCCAAGACTGCCTGACATCTTTATTGAAATATTATAGGGAACATGGCCTTTGTGCCCAAAGAAAAGCTGTCTGGAGGAAGGAAGGAGCACCGCCTACAACGACATGTGCTGGACATGTCAGCGAAATAACATGATCATTTACCGAGGAGCAAATCTTCAAAAGTTGCATCGACTTAAATGGCAAGAACAGCCTCTTCTAACAGTACACCAGGAAAGCTCCTGTATAGTGCAATGGTTTCGGATGCCCACCAAATCTGCGAAGACAATCAACTGACACAGTTTCATGCAAGTACTTCATGCAGCCATTCAATCACAATGCACTATAGCTTTGACTTTGCACAGCAAGTTCACCTGCCCAGTGATCCTCTCCAACCACGTCCTTGTACTTTCTTTTTCCTAGAAAAGTTGAATTGACTGGGATCTGTTGTGAAGGTATTCCGAAGCAGGTGAACTACATCACTGATGAAGCCCATCTCACTTCAAAGAGGTCAAATACCGTGGTTTCATATCTGCATCATTTTTTTGAGCAATTTGGTTTGGAGGAAACTGATGTTCAACTTCACTGCAACAATTGCTCGGGACAAAATAAAAACCCTTTTGTCCTGTGGTATTGTGCATGGAGAGTGTGTATTGCTTTCCATCAATCCATTTCACTCAATTTTTTTATAGCAGGTCACATGAAATTTGCGCCGACGTCGGATGTTTTGGACTTCTCATGCAGGCATTCAAATGCCATGCTGTGTTGTCATTAAATGAATTTGAAACAGTTGTGAATGAGAGTGCTTGCGTGAATCAGGCTCAGTTATTGGTCAGGAAGATGGCTCATCTCTGGTTTCTGTGGGGAATGGTAGCAGCACCTTAGTCCATATTTAAACCGTTTTCCCAGCATCAAACAGTACCACCACTTCCGATTTGATGGTCGACATTCAGGTATCTTGTTTGCAAAAATATCCACTGAGAGTCAGGAGGTGGAATTCAACCTGCTGAAATGCAAACCTACTAATCTTCCTAAACGTGCCACCCCATCTATTGTGGCCCTGGACTTCCTTTACAGCACTAGTGGTATATGACAACTCGACATGGATTTTTAAAAAACATACATAATCATTTGTTGTAGACTATTAGAATATTTACAGGAAAAACTTTAAGTAATTTCATTTTTACCCAACTGCAAATTTTTGTGAGATTAAAAATGAGTCAAGAGTTGTATGCTTAAATATCTATAAGTTCAAAACCAATCGATGTACAGGGTACGCCAAAAAAAGTAATCCCCTATGGTTTTCAGCCCATATCTTGGCCAAACATACGAATTTTTACATGAAACTTTACAGTCTTAAAGGCAATTCATATTTACGTACAATGGTAAAATTTTAAAAAAATATTTCAAACAGAACAAAAGTTATAGCACTTTTAGTAAGGCTACCCACCGTTTTTTTACGATTCAAAAACGCGACGCAACAAAAAGTAACAAAAAACCTATTTAATTATTCTGGCCAATATCTTGGCCGGAAGTAAGAATTTCGAAATGAAATTTTACAGGTTTAAAGACAATTCATATCTACACATGATGGCCAGCTTTCAGCAAAATATTTCAAACAGAATAAAAGTTATGGCACTTTTAAGGAGGCCACACACCGGTTTTTTTATGATTCAAAGACGTAACGCAGCAAAAAGTAGCAAAAACACGATTTTATTAAGTCTCATCTCAAATAATTGTTATCAAATAGGTTTTGATAATGCCAGATGATCATTATTATTAATATTTAAAAAAGGAACAGGGTACTACACGTCACTGAGAAGTCACTTAGCAAGATGACACTCAAATTGGCAAATAAGAAATCTGTCACATTAATCAACAGGTCCATCAAGAACTTTGCAAAAAGACTCAAGAGAAGTTATGGCACTGGTGGTGAGCACATTGAACACAAGTTGTGAATCACTATCAAGTTCAGTTCCAAACAGTTATTTGAGATAGGCCTACGACCTAATAAAAATCACGTTTTTGTTACTTTTTGTTGCATTACGTTTTTTAATCGTCAAAAACGGTGGGTGGCCTCACTAAAAGTGGTATAACTTTTGTTGTGTTTGAAATATTTTGATGAAATCTGGCCATCATGTGTAAATATGAATTGTCGTTAAACCTGT
The DNA here is from genome assembly GCA_949752735.1 of Lumbricus terrestris. Taxonomy (NCBI): domain Eukaryota; kingdom Metazoa; phylum Annelida; class Clitellata; order Crassiclitellata; family Lumbricidae; genus Lumbricus; species Lumbricus terrestris. The sequence goes on from OX457041.1 coordinate 33,692,332, forward strand.
AAAGATTCATTTTGAAATTCTTACTTCTGGCCATGATATTAGCAAAAAACCTTTAAAAAATTGCGTTTCGTTTTTGAGTCGTCAAAAAACGGTGGGTGGCCTGACTAGAAGTGATATAACTTTTGTTCTGTTTCACACATGGCGGTGAAATTTGTACGTAGATATGAATTACCTTCAAGCCCGTAAAACTGGATTTGAATAATTCCTATTTTTGGCCAAGATATTGACAAAAATCCGTAGGGAATTACTTTTTTTGGCACACCCTGTACATTATGTAGCTTTTTTGTCTGTAACTTTAGTTAGGATTGAGCTAGAATGATAATTTTAATGCTGTTGTAAAAAGGATATGATTCTCAGAGGTTCACAATTATACCAAAGATGTCTACAGCTAGAGCAATACTATAGGCAGAGATAATTTTTTTCTCAAATCTGTAACAACAGGTTCCACTATACACGAAATGCATAAGGAGTAATCAGTGACTTTATTACAATTCTCCTTTATTTCTCAGTATTTATACATTATCGGCAATCGTAAGAAAATAGCGCTTCTAAAGAAAAACTAATGTGCATTCTTAATATGCCATTTAATTCAATTAGTTTTATTTAATATTACCAAATGCAATACTAACTCAAATGCAAAATTCTTCAAAAGTGATTTTCCAGAAGATTCAAAGAAATAATAAAGAAAACGAACGCGTGAAAATCTTTGCGTCGATCTTGAAAGATCGATAGTGGACATTCGTCGACTTTGCCGATGAGTTTGAGTGGGAGGAGTAGGTCGACAATTCTCAGGCTCTAAACAACCAAATCAATTTTGTATCAAACAATTTTGTTGGGAAAGATGAGAAAATGGTCCAATCATTGCACTTCTAAAGCGCCATTTACACCAAAGGCAACACGCACTCAGCAGAAATTTTTTCTTAATGAACGTTCAGATGTCAAAGGATCTCTCAGATCATTTTAATGTGTCAAGCCTTCAGAAATTGCTTTGACAGAAGCAGACTTTCCAGTTTCCGTGCATACATATACTCTTCCTATTGGCATAGTTCAATACGCATCTGCAATCCATCTAACAACATTTAGATCAGTTAGATAGTCACATGTGAAGAGCATTGAGGGCTCCTGAAGAAAAGCTATACTAAGCACCCTGATACACGCATACACTCAAACTAGGGTTGCCTTGAGGAAATTACACAACAAAGCCGCTCAAGCTGTAATCTGTTCTTTGCTTTCTTGAACATCCCATAGGTCTTAGAACAGTAGCCACAGGGTAGCTATTAGGATAGATGGACATGTGCTTGTAGCTGAGCATTGTGATTGAAGCAACAGTGCAGGAGTATGTGATCATATACTTGTAGCTGATAATGTGATAGAGAGATATGTTACAGAACCCAAGCTTCACAGAGCAGTATCAATGAAACACACAGCAGATGAGAATCATCCATGGATGTCAAACTTGTCAGTTGATCTATGGGAAATACCATTAGGGGGTTATGAGGCCTGCTACCAACAAACATTGTACGCAATGTTTAGCTTTCTAAACATTAAACTAGGGCTAACATGTATATAAGGGTTGTGTTATGCACAACCAGGGGCTAACTTTCCAGCTAGGGGCCCTAACTCCCCCACCACCCAGTAAAACTGCTACTGATTTTGCACTTACAGCACTTCTTTATGAAAACACATTATAGGTGCTCCCAACCCGACAATAAAAAATCACAATAAAAACAGAATGGCTTCAACCACTGGTTAAAGACCTAGAAATAAAGACCTAGAAAAATGGGTCATTTATGTAAAGGCTGATACCTGAAACAGGAAAACCATAAAGTGAAAGAGAGAAAGGGGAATATTTACCTCTTACAGTCAGTGTGAAGGTTGCAATCTCAAAGCTTTCACCATCGCAGTCTTCCACTTGGACAGAGTATTTTGCTTCATCTGAAGTTTTACATCTGCTCAATTCAAAGGTTGATTGAAGCAATTTCTCATCAAAACTGATCGCTGCTCGAGGGTCAAGTTTCACTGGAATAATCCCCCTATACCATGTAAATTGAGATGGTTTCGCTCTAAAATAACACTCCACTCGCATTGTTTCACCTAAAATATTACACAACTTTTAAGTAAGTAAGCAGTGGCGGCGCCAGACATATTTTGTAGCCAGGGTAGTCATACAAGCAGCCAGGGCAGAGGGTGAGTTGTGTGCTCGGTACGGGCTTACATAAGCCTATAATTTGGCGCTACCGTGCTCACCATAGCTTATCAGTGATGCCACAGCTGGGTTTTTGCACTAGATCTGGGTTGTTTTGGCCTTCATCTGGGTTTCTTGGCAAAATCTGGGTTCATTTTAGTTACTTGACCATTTGTATTTACAACACATGAATATTCTGTGCACTTAGCAATATACATTGTATTTATAGCGAAATTCAATGTAAACTGGCTGTGCTACATAATTTTTATTCCAGTAAATTTAATTTGAGACTCCACAATCCAGATCTTTCGTTGTCAATTCACGAACAATTTATAACCTGGTGATGCAGAGGAATAGCTCTGCGCAGAAATAAGCCATTTTGGCATTTCAATATAGGTCAGGCCACTCCTCTCCTTGTTAGGCCATATCAAAATCTCCAACATGTACAGGGTGGGCCAAAAAAGACCCCCTACGATTTTTTGCCAATATCTTGACCAAAGTAAGAATTTCTAAATGAAATTTTACAGGTTTATAGACAATTCATATATACACATGATGACCAGATTTCATCTAAATATTTCAAACAAAACAAAAGTTATATGACTTTTAGTGAAGCCACCCACCGTTTTTTGACGATTCAAAAACATAACGCAACAAAAAGTTTAAAAAAACGATTTTGGTATTAAAGTCACATCTCAAATAACTGTTGTGAAATGAACTTGATAGTGCTTCACAACTTGTGCTCAATGTGTCCACGACCAGCACCAAAACTTCTTTTGAGTCTCTTTGCAAAGTTCTTGATGTCTCTGTTGATTTGTTCCAAAGGCAAATCTTCCCATTTCAACTCCAATGCGCTCATCAATTCTCTTACCGGTCTTGGTTTTGGTTGCAGATTGCGATATTTCTCCAGCATAGCTCTCCGCAATTGATTATCAATCCATCTAGTTCAAATCCGGAGTCTTGGGCCATTGGCTTTCTCAATGAAACCAGAAATTCGACATTGAGCCGATCTCCTTTCATTTGACGGCAAATCTCTTAACTCTCAGCTTAACTTTTAATTGTTGCGCTCTCACAGTTTATCAGAGTAAACGTTGCCCATAGCCGTATATCTCCAGGATCTTGCTCAAGAGGTGTGTGAATATGCTTTCTGTCTGTCATTGACACCTTGGCTGGCCATTTTCATTTGTTTAGAAATTTGAATTTCATTGCTTTAATAGCAAAATTATGAATCTGACAGATTCCTTGTTTACCAACTTGATTGTCATCTTGCTAAGCGACTTCACAGTGACGTGCAGCTACGCTGGTACCCTGTTTCTTTTTAAAATGGTAATAATGATCATCTATCAATATCAAGGCTGATTGATAACAATTATTTGAGATGAGACTTAATAAAATCATGTCGTTTTACGTTTTGTTGTGTCAGAATTTGATGCCCTGCCAGAATTTTCCGTTGCCAGAACTTTTGCCCTGACAGAACGTTTACCCTGCAAGAATTATTGCCATGCAGAGTGTGTACGGACGTGAACAGCAAGAAACAATTGGTCTGAACAAATTCTGACAAAGCAAAATTTTTGGCAGGGAAACGACCAGGGCAAAGGTTTTTTTACCCGAGCATTTGCCCTGCCATGGCCTGGCGTAGTGCCATCCCTGTAAGTAAGTACATTCTTTATTGACTAATAATATTGCTAATCACAATTTTGTGAACCAACATCTAATAAACACAGTTTTAAAACGAATGTAACACTCTATCAAATGTTTTGTAAATCAGGCTGTAGGATTGAGGATAAATTGAGTATGAATGGTGGTGAAATTATTGACTGAATTTCCTCTGAAGGACACATCATATTTTTAGTTCATGAAATAACACAGTGTAGAGACATAAAAAGCTGGCATTAATTTCAAAAATTAGACAAGTAATCACCAAAGTTAAAAGAAGTAACTGCCTGCGATTGAGACAAGTGAAAATAAGATAAGATAAGATAAGAATATTCTTTAATATACCAATTGCTATCCGCATTTTGGTGTACATATCTAGCTTTGTTAACGTCTCTATTTGATCAGACACAATTATCCCTACTCTTATAGCCTGGGTTCACCAGTACAAGATGCATTTCATTTCATTTCATTAGAAGAATTTATACAGCGCCTCTTCAAGTGGGCTACTCAGAGGTGCTCCCAACCTCAGCACAGCCAAATAAAGTCATCTTAAGATGAGAGAGAAAAGCCTGAGAAGGATTTTTAAGTGGGCTACTCAGAGGTGCTCCCAACCTCAGCACAGCCAAATAAAGTCATCTTAAGATGAGAGAGAAAAGCCTGAGAAGGATTTTTACAAAGAGAGCAGAGGGTCAGAGGAAGACCATTCCAGGTTGAGGGTCCTACCACCGAGAAAGCATGGTTCTGCATAGTGGAAGTTCGAACAAAAGGGACTAAGAGCAGAATTTGTTCAGACAAACGAAGAGAGCGGAAATGATGAGAACTAAGAGTAGGGCTTCAAAGCTCATAATGCAAAGCTCATAAATGTAAGCAGGAGCAAGGCCTAGCATGCAGCACCAGACTAGAGTAGATATCCTATACTCAATTCGCTGCTTGAGTGGAAGCCAGTGGAAAACGTCGCGCATATAACTGGAGATGTGGCTGAATTTAGGTATGCGGCCAATAAGGTGGGCTGCAGAGCGCAGGACACGATCAAGGCAACTCAGACGGGCAATTGGTAGCCCAGCATAGAGAGAGCAGCAGTAGACAAGTCTTGTGGTAACAAAAGAATGGACAAGGGTTGCAGCAGCAGTAGGAGTAAGTGAGCGAGCAACAGTGCATAGTTGACGCAATTGATAATAACAGGCACGGCTGAGTGAGTGAATATGAGAAGCAAAAGTGAGCTTTTGGTCCAGAGTAACACCAAGATCACGGACTATGGTTGAGAAGTCAAAATCATGAAAGGCATCAGCAATGGTTTTCATATCTAGCTTTGTTAACTGCTGGCGAGTGCCAAGCCAAATGAATTGAGTTTTTAAAGAGTTGAGGCGGAGTCGATTGGACGACATCCAAGTCCCCAAGGCTTCCATGGCAAAGTAAATAGACCGGACAGTTGCAACATAGTCAGAGGCACGACAGAGCTGGTAGGCTTGCACATCATCAGCATATAGATGGGCTCGCATAGCATGGGAAGCAAGAAGAGGGGCAAGATCTGAGGTATAGATTATGAAGAGAAGGGGACCCAAGGCAGAGCCCTGTGGAAGACTGTAGGGAGCGGGGACCCAGAAGGATCTAGAGGGCCCATGGACCACACAAAAGGAACGCTCACTAAGAAAGGATCTCAGCTAGAGGAGAAGAGTACCAGAGAGGCCAAATGATATATGCAGCCGCTCAAGTAAAATTTCATGGTCTGCAGTGTCAAACGCTGCCCTATCATCAAAAAGGGCTAAAAAAGTCAGCTGAGAACGATCGATGGCTCCGTAAACAACATAAAGGAGTCGGAGAAGTAATTAGGGCTGCTCAACGATTACAATTTTTAATCGCGATTAATCGTGCGATTAAACATTTCAATCGCAATTAATCTTGCGATTAATTGCATGTTGATTAAATACCAATTCAGCTTTGTAAACCCTCAACATTTTCTGCATTTAAAGGTCTGCTATCCCTTGCTGTCCTCAAATCAAGGGCATTGCCAATGGAGTTGTGTTTCTCCTGAGTCATGGGTCCGCCCGTTTTGGTTAGCGTGCCATGACATATACAGAATAGGTTTTTCACAAACAAATGGTTGTGAGATCAAACGCCCAGATGATTTTGATGATTTACAATGCGTCTAACAAAAGAGCAAAGCATGCTTCGTGTGTGTGTGTATAATACGAGAGTGTGAGGTGTGTTATTTAAATTCCTACTTACAGTGCTTGCACGCTAACGCAGGTCTATCTGCCGTTTTAAAAGTAAACTGATCGCTTATTATAGATCACTTGACTTGTTCTCTGCTGTTTATCTCCGACATATTCATTCTTATATCGCAATAACCCGCAAGAAAATATTATAATATGAATAGAAATCAAAGTAGATCTACAAGAAGAATAATAGGCTATATTTTAAAAAAAACTACTCTAGCCACCACTAGGATAACAGGAAATGCTTCTTGTTGCCGTCAAATAGGCTACGCCCAACCCATCTCCGTGAATTAAGCCCAATCTCGATAAAAAATATTAGACTTCGACATTGACCGATGAGTTGCAGTGTTCAGAATATTTCTATCTAACAGCGGTCTTTGCGATTAAAATTTAATCGTGATTAAAATTGTTAATCGCGTTAATCGTTAAAAAATTTAACGCGCTAATCGCGAGCGTTAACTGCGATTAATCAACAGCCCTATAAGTAATGTCTCGCTACCGTGCTCGCCACAAATAAAACTCTCATCTTACACTATAAGACGTCTCAGAATCATGTAAATGTAATCGGATTTTTATATAGCGGCCGTCTTATGGCCTCGACCATGAGGGTGAGATCCTTCATCATCGCTCGCCCGTTTGAATGGACGCCACGCCATTTAGAGAAACGCGCTATCATGGTCCGTGGACGGACCATGATAGCCCGAAATTTTTAAATCTCTGAAATAGCCACCTTCGGGATTCGAACCGCGACCCTCACGCTCTCTTCCACAGACGCGCGGCTGCCAGCTCTCTTACCGATGTAGCTAACGTGGACTAACATTCATCGCTCTGTCTCCTCCTCCATCTTCACTGCCTTAATTCATGCTTTTATATGTTCTCGAATTGACTACTGCAATGCTCTTCTCATTGGTCTTCCTAAAGTTTGCCTTTCACCGATTCAGTCGGTTCTCAACTCAGCTGCTATAGACTGATTGCCAGCCTTCCCAAGTACTCACATCTCTACCTGTAGGCTACGTTTGATGAACTTCATTGACTTCCTCTGCATGCTCGCACACAATTTAAGATGCTCACTCTGATTCTATTGGCTCAAAGGGGTCTTGCCAAAAAATACCTGACTAATGTCATACTTCGTCCTCACTCAGCTTCTTCTCTTCTCATCGCATACTTCGTTCATCCAACAGACTTGACTTATTGGTTCCTCGGTCTAGAACTGCTATGGCTTAGTCTCAATCATTTACCTCAATTGGTCCTTCTCTCTGGAATGATCTTTCTCTTTCTGCTCGCTCTACACTTCTGTCTCACAGTCTCTCCTCTGCTTTGTCTCTTCTTAAAACCTGATTCTTCTCACTGGGTTTTGCGCACTGTTTGTTTGTTTGTATGTGCACTTGTTATAGCGCCTCTTCAAGCGCCTCTTCAAGCTCTCTCTACTCAGAGGCGCTCCCGAATGCAGAGCGGACACTGCATCGGAATTTCACGCCGAAGCGCTGAGCAATTGTGAGTGAAGGACTTGCCCAAGGTCCTTACGCGGCGAGGTGGATTCGAACCTCGAACCTTCCGGCTTCAAGGCAACGACGCCACCACTACACCACCGCGCCCCACACCACCGCGCCTCTGAACGGTTCACCCAACTAGAGGCGCTTTATAAATGCATAAATACAATACAATACAATTAGGGTTGGCCGGTCAGAGGATCAGATGGGCAAAACCATAAAACAGAACATTTATTGACATTTGGAGAGCAAATCCTTGTGCCTCAATCATAGCAAGTCTTGTGAAGTCATCTTTAGGCGTCACCGTTCCAAAACTTCCAACTGCCCTCCCCCGATAATAGGGATTGAACGAGTTGATTCAGTTAAGGTTCTTGGTATCACACTTTCATATAGATTGGGGTTTTCTGCATACATTGATAACATTGTCTGTAAAGCAAAGTAATCATTTTATGCACTTCGTATCCTTGTTAGGGTTGCCAGGCGTCCGGTAATGAACCGGACAGTCCGGTATTTACACAAACTGTCCGGTCAGAAATTTCAGACATTACCAGACATGGCTGTGTCCGGTAAATAATTATTGCTAGCAACAAGTGTTGGTTACTTGCAGTGTTGTCTCTTGGGGCCATGAAAAGATATCTGCTTACGATTTTCCAACGTAAAATGTATTACTTTGTGTAGCAGAGAAAATGATGCACGGATCATACTTTATACCTTGTGCAGTTGTGCATAAAGTTGGAGGGTTGACACAGAGTTCAGGTCGCAATTGAACCGAATCTCCGTGTTTATAATGCCATATCTCTCTGTCTGCATGTCTGTCTGTCTGTTTTTCGTCTGTCTGTCTCTCTCAGCACAATTGATCTCTCCCTCTTAGTATGTCTATCTCCTCTTTTCCCTTAAACACGGATGCTTGCAATCTGTCTGTGCTTATCTGCCTTTCTATCTCTGTCTGTTTCTGACTTTCTGTCTCTCTCTAGCTGTGCCAATCTGCCACTCTAGTGTCTCTCTCTCTCTCTCTCTGTCTCTGTCTCTGTCTGTCTCTGTCTCTCTCTCTCTCTCTGTCTCTGTCTCTCTCTCGCGGTCTCTCTTTCTATCTCTCTCTGGTCTTTCAAGCCTGTCCTGTAAACCCCACACTGCAGTAAGTATTATTGTTTCGAGTACTAAGATTAATTCGCGTCTTAATGATCCGTTCACATTTTGCCTTGCATGTCTATAGGTCAACTGGGTTATCTATATGATGAAGCTGAGTGATAAAATTGTTAAATGTGTTTTTAATATTGTTAAATATCCGAATTCAGTCGTTCATCTTGGCGCCAAATTTTAAAATCAGCCACTATAGATAGGCCTATGCATAATTTTATCCGCCCTATAGATTTATAGGCCTGCACTTGGCTGAGTTTCCACATTGCAGCTTTCAAACACATAATATATATATATGTTACAGTCAATGTGTACAATCAGTCATTGTATACAATGACTAACATTTTCAGCCAGTTGACACAATGACTGATTCGGTCAGGCATTGTATACAATGACTAAAAAAACCAGCGATTTGACACAATGACTGAAAATTTATGGTCGTTATTGTACACTTTGACTGATTCAAGTTAGGAGGTGTGTTGATAATGATTGTAGTGTCGGCGACGGCGGGTGGGGCTAGGGGAATAATAATAGGTATTTTCTGTCGGTGTTAGGAGGTGTGTTGATAATTATTGTAGTGTCGGCGACGGCGGGTAGGGCTAGGGGAGGGTAGGAAACTTTTCTGGTAGGAATAATAATTGGTCTGCTGTGTCAGTGCCATGGAAAAGTATAAAAGTTCAAACTTCCAGCAAGCTCAACGGTAAAACTGAGTTATGGAGAACACAAGCGTTTCTATGGAGAGTCAATTCAAGGACAGGTTAGTACATCTGCACACCGGCGATAAGAAATCTGTCTTGATTCCTAAAGATGAGTATTTCACTTTAGTTGACGAAGTGAAGGAAGCAGAAAAAGAAACAGGGACCTCCAAGACTTGGAGGCAGTATTATCTACTGAAACGGTACCAGATTCTGATTTGCGGTGATGTCGAAAAGCTAATCAGAAAGAAAAAGGACGAGGGGGACGATGTCGTTTATTTCGCTCACAACGATGACATTTTTGACATTATCAAGCGCGTTCACGTTTCTACAGGACACGGTGGAAGAGACAAGATGATGAAAGTTTTGTCCGTTAAATACGCTAACATTACACGTGAAGTCGTCGAAATGTACAAGTCACTTTGTATAGAGTGCGCAAAGAAACGTAAACGTCCAGCAGTCAAAGGAGTCGTTGTTAGACCAATCCTTAGTAACGACTATGGCTCCCGTGGACAAGTGGACCTAATTGACATGCAATCGATGCCGAATGGGAATCACAAATGGATAATGGTTTATCAGGACCATCTTACCAAGTTTTGCGTCCTCCGCCCTCTATCTTCAAAACGAGCTGCGGAGGTCGCTTACCAACTCGTCGACATCTTCCTACTGATTGGAGCACCTCATATCCTGCAAAGCGATAATGGGTCCGAATTCACGGCCACAGTTATCACCGAGTTAAAAGCGCTCTGGACCGATTTGCTTATGGTTCATGGCAAGCCTCGGCATCCCCAGAGTCAGGGATCAGTGGAACGTCTTAACTGTGATATCAAGGACATGCTGATTGCGTGGATGGGGGATAACAGCTCTACTGAATGGCCGATTGGACTGAAGTTTGTTCAATTCATGAAGAACACTAGCTATCATTCAACTATAAAGCAAACTCCATTCTCGGCACTGTTCGGCGGAAATCCTCGTGTTGGACTTCGATCAACCAACCTTCCGACAGAAATTCTCGAACATTTGGTAACGGAAGACGAACTGTTTGCAGCATTTAATCCGGTTCCGTCTGCGATCACTCCGGACCCGGCGACTTCAGCAGCTCAAGCTGAAGAGATCGCTCCGGTCCCGTCGACTTCTGCGGCTGAATCCGAAGAGATCTCACCGGCCCCGTCGACTTCAACAGTTCAAGCCGAACAGATCACTCCTACTCCGTCGACTTCAACAGTTCAAGCCGAACAGATCACTCCTACCCCGTCGACTTCAACAGTTCAAGCCGAACAGATCACTCCTACCCCGTCGACTTCAACAGTTCAAGCCGAACAGATCACTCCTACCCCGTCGACTTCAACAGTTCAAGCCGAACAGATCACTCCGACCCCGTCGACTTCAACAGTTCAAGCCGAACAGATCACTCCGACCCCGTCGACTTCAACAGCTCCAGCCCAGGAGGAAACTCGGGCCACTTTACCTCATCGAAAACGAGCACGGGAAGGAATTGTTCAACAAGCCGAACGTATGATCAAGCGTAGCAGACTGGAACATGCACCAGGTAATCCTGGCGATAATGTAACTGTACCAATTCCTTTGGTGGACAGAGGACGTGGTGATCCAAGGAATATTATGGGCATCATTATTGATAGAGACAACAATGACTTGTATCGGATTGCTGTTCACGGAGGAATCCTGCAAGGTAAATATGCACGAAACCAGTTCGATCTGTGTACCCAGATACTACTCACTCGCAACGATGTCTCAGAGGATTCAGATATCGGATTGCGTAGGGCAGTACAGTTGGAGTCGAAATGTGGTGGTCAAGGTTTTACAAAATGTAACTGTTCTGGAGGTAATAGATGTTCATCTAACAGATGCAAATGCTTCAAAGCTAAAGTTAAGTGCAACAGCAGATGCCATACTTCTCTGACATGTGATAATAAAATTTGAATTGAATTTGCCTCGAACATTATTAAACATTTATGATTTTTAAATGTCAAAGTTATGTTTCTGCTTATTATGTATCTGCTTTGGATGTTATTAAACATTTATGATTTTTAAATGTGAAAGTTATGTTTCTGCTTATTATGTATCTGCTTGGATGTTATTTAACATTTATGATTTTAAAATTTCATTAAAAAAAGAAAAACACAAAAAAGAACAAAAAAAGAAAAAATATAAACAAAAGAAAAAAGAATACAAGAAATTAAAAGAAAATGAAAAAAAGAAAATAACTCTGCCAAAGCTGGTTCCAAGTCCAGTCGAAAAAAGAGGAGGATTTTCTTTTAAATCTTTTAAAAAATTACAGAAAATGATGAATCGCTGATGAATCGTCCTAGATTCCCCCACCCGCCGTCGCCGACACTACAATAATTATCAACACACTTCCTAACTTGAATCAGTCAAAGTGTACAATAACGACCATAAATTTTCAGTCATTGTGTCAAATCGCTGGTTTTTTTAGTCATTGTATACAATGCCTGACCGAATCAGTCATTGTGTCAACTGGCTGAAAATGTTAGTCATTGTATACAATGACTGATTGTACACATTGACTGTTATATATATATATATACACACACACACATATATATATATATATATATATATATATATATATGCACACACACACATATATATATATATATATATATATATATATATATATAATATGGCTCCATAACGTGATGGCCATTGTCCGGTAATTTCCTGAAGGCAACCTGGCAACCCTAATCCTTGTGTCGCATGGTTTGACAGGCAGCCGACTCCATGATGTTGTACATTCCACCACAGTCGCGCGAATGCTTTATTCTTTGCCAGCATGGTGGAGTTTTGCAAATGAGGGTCAGAGGAGTCATCTGTCTGCTATTATTAGAAAGCTGATAAGACAGGGTTTTTTGCCCACTAACACTCCTACTTTTGACATGTTATGTTCTAAGGCAGATGTATCCCTCTTTTCTTCTATCCTCTGTGACCCCGGGCATGTCCTCCATTATCTTCTTCCACCTGAACGTGTAACTAGTTACTCACTTAGGCTTAGACAATTACTAGCCCACTCTGCAATGTGATCAAGTTCAGCATCAGTAGTGTCAAATATTAGATGCAGGAATAGCCAGGTAACAGTCATCAGCATATTTAAAAAGTCTATTACCTGCAAATAGTAGTTTTAATCCAGAAATTAAGGAAAGAAAGTTCACTGGCCCAGGGCCAGACCCTTGAATGATGCTTGCATTAATGCACTTGAAAGAGGAGGTTATGCCACAGAACTTAGTGCAATGCACTCGGTTTTGTAACAAAGCAAGAACCCAGTTGTAAACAAAGTCAGGAATCGGCATAGAGGCTAACTGTGCAGCCAGGCTATCATGCCTCACAGTATCAAAAGCCTTAGAACTTGACCCTGTGCCTACCTGGATTCTAAAATCTCAACCTCACTTTTTTGCTATTATCCTAGCTTTCCTGATCAATCTTTCTCTTTCCACTGGCACACTTCCTAACTCTCAGAAAAGAGCAGTAATTCGTCCTCGTCTTAAGAAAAGTGGCCTTGATCCAACTCTCTGTTCTAACTATAGACCTATCTCGAATGTCTCCTTTCTATCCAAAATGATAGAGAGAGTAGTTCACACTTAGCTCTATTCTTACCTGTCTGCAAATAATCTGCTTCCACCTCTTCAGTCGGGATTCAGGCAATTCCACTCCATGGAAACTGCCGTCCTGAAAGTCTACAATGACCTTGTTCTTGCTGCTGATAAAGGATATGTGACTGCTTTAATACTCCTTGACTTCTCTGCTGCTTTTGACTGTGTTGATCACTGCATACTGCTTAAAGTCTTGCAAAATTCCTTTGGCATCTCTGGCACCATCTTTAACTGGTTTCTATCTTACCTCTCTAACCGCACTCAGTATGTTCGCATAAACCTCCTCATATCATTCATTACACCTGTGCTCTTTGGTGTTCCACAAGGCTCTGTTCTGGGCCACTACTGTTCATTCTCTATACCTCTGCACTGTCAGTCATTGCTTCTCGTCATGGTATAGATATCCACCTGTATGCTGATGATGCGCAACTCTATGTACATTTGCGCTTAAATGACATTGCAGATGCTACAAAGGGACTTCGAGCCTGCATTGATGACATCATACAATGGAGTCTGTTTATGCGCCTTAAACTTAACCCTGGCAAATCTGAGCTAATTTGGTTTGATCGTTCTTCTAAGCTTCTACAGTGTGCCGAACTCTCGCTATGCACTTCCTCTTCTCTACTCTCTCCTTCATCTACTGTGCGGGATCTTGGAGTCATCCTTGACTCGGCACTTTCCCTCAAACCTCAGATAGCAGCTATCTCTCGGGCATGTTTGTTTCATCTAAGGAGAATCAAACAGCTCCGCTCTACTCTTGACTCAGCATCACTGAAAACATTGATTCACTGTCTTGTTCTGACGCGACTTGATTACTGTAACTCGATACTTTACGGTCTCCCTAAATGCACACTTCTTCCTCTAACTAGAATACTTCATCAAGCTGCAAGACTGTGTCTTGGACTCTCTTACCATGACCACATCACACCAGCTCTTCGCTCTCTGCACTGGCTTCCTGTAAGTGATCGCATTTGCTTCAAGCTGGCACTTCTCATGTACAAAGCACGCACTGATCACCTACCATCTTACTTATCTTCTATGATCACACCTTGTAACGCTGTTAAAGGTCGCTCTTCTCTTCGATCAGCATCTGCTGGAAAGTATGTAGTTCCTGGTACACATCTTGCTTTTGGCCCACGTTCTTTCACATTTGCTGGTCCCTTCATCTGGAACTCTCTGCCTCCTTATGTTCGTGACTCCCCTAGCGAGACTGTCTTTCGCTCTAAACTGAAAACTTTCCTATTTGAATCTACCTATAGATAGTTATTAATTGTCTGCCGAACTTCAATGTGCACTTCTGAGCTTTGTAAGGAGGGCAGTATCAAATTTCAGTTGTATTGTATTATTGTATTAGAAAAATCCAAAGATACCAAGCGAACATATAGTTCATATTTAACCGACTCAAGTAAATGGTGAGTTAAAGCTATGAGTGCAGCAGTAGTCGACCCAGAGGGTCTGAATGCAAATTGGTCAGAATATATGCAGTTCTCATCAGGATTAGTCAGAATTGGATAGTAATATTTATGCACAACAAACTTCTCTAGAATTTTACATAATACGGGTGTAATAGAAATTGGGCGGAAATAAGCCTCAGAATCAGGACTTGACATTTTAGGAATTGGGGTAATTTTGCTCTCCTTCCATTGAGGAGGGATATACGATTCAGACAAAGATCTTTTAAACAGGTATGATATGGGTGCTGACAAAAGATGAGCCATGCCTGACAGGAGCCATGACGGAAGCCCATCAGGTCCAAGTGATACACCACGAATAGACGATAGGGCACAGAAGACCTGGAATTCCTCCATGACCACGGCCTCATCAGAGGTGACTGTTGCTTTTGCGGTAGGTTTCGCATAATGCAGGTCTGTAGATGTTTTCCCGCAGTGTAGATTAAGACTGTCAGCGGTCACTGCTATCATTACTTAAGCAGTCCCTGGACTCACCACGAAGCCGTCTCACTTCAGACCACAGGTTACGCGAATCACGCTCAAGGCAGTCAAATACTAGACTTTTAACTACTCTTAGACCTTATATGAAACCTTACACAAGGAATATTCATTACCTGAATATTCATTACCTGTTGTTTTGTGCACATGATTATTATTTGCATATTATCTGTATAATTATATGATTAATATTCAAAACTCAAGAGCTCTATTCAGATTGGTTGATGCTATTTAATAAACCTACATAACAACCGATGGGGTAACAATAAAATAATAATAATAATAATAACGACAATTTATATGGCACCATAATGCAGCCATACCACTACAGGGGCGCCTGGATCGAAAGGGGTAGGGATCGAAACCAAGCATCAGGAATCAGGTATCAGGTGTCTATATCTTGCTGTGCTTAAAATACGGTAAAGTATATTACAAGGAAATAAAATTAAACTGAAGTTTATAAACAGGATAAAAGAATTTGTTAAAATTAAGACCAAAGGTCAACTCATGTACTCATTGTTGCAACACTGGATTTAAAGTAGCCTACAGTAGTGCTTGGTTCAATATGCGAATAAATATTCACCTGTATTTATGATTTGGTCCTTGGGCTTGATTCTGATATATGATTCTTCTGTTTCTTGCAGAGAATCATTTGGCCTTTCCTAAATAACATGCACAACAGAACACAGTCTTTAAAATTACACCTAAAAATCAGAACAACTGTTTTAACTAGGGCTGTACTCTAGGACAGTGGTTCCCAACCTTTTTTGACTCTGGGGCCACTTTTTCTACATTGGAGGACACAAGGGCCACTTTTTCTTAGTTGAAGGACATTAGGGGGCCACAAGGCTAAAAGTTAATTAGCTAAAAGCACATAAAATTGCTATAATTGATTCAAAATAGAGTGTTGATCTTATTATAGACGTCAAAATAAAATAATTTTAATAGAAAATAATTGTGTTCTATATCCTGTCAAAATTTTATATTTTTTAATATATTTTTGTTAATTCTTTGAGAGATGAGGGCCACTTTTTTAGGCCTGACAGGCCACTTTTGGACTGCAACCGCTGCTCCAGGGTATACGCGGGTATACAGTTCCGGGAAAAGATGACAGCATGTACTCACCTCTGAAAAATGAGGGTACATGCGGGTATACAGCATATACTCACCTCACAAAGACCAAAGTAAAAAAGTTTGCAGAAATAAAATGACGAGCATAAAACAGGGAAAAAATCGCGATTTATGATGAAAAATTCATGAAATTAGACCCTTTTTATGTCTTGATGAAGGTTCCTTGGGCGAAAAATAAAAAAAAAATCCGATGACTGAAAAAGGCCATCAGAAATTTTTGGCTCAGAAAAGTTTATTTTTTCGGCGACTGCGTGTACTCACCTCAAAAATTCAGAATACACTCCTGGCTATAAAAAAATTGCTCACGTCTTTTTAGTGCAAAATAGGAGAAGCCTGAGAACAAAGCCTTGAAGAATACCCAGTTTAACATGGACCCATGGGCGGAGACTTGGGCAGAGACTTGGGGGGGGACGAAAATGACCGGCCGAAGATTTTGGGTGGACAAATGGCTGAGTCACTGACGAAATTTTACATTCTTGCTGGTCCAAAAAGTTGATGACCTTTTTTTAGTCATCCGTCCGAAAATGTCGATGAAAACCCAATATTATCTGCGCTAAAAAAATTGATGACCTTTTTTTTAATCATCACTTTTAATGTGACATGTTATAATGCTTAACGATTGGGGGGGGACAAATGCATATGCTGTCCCCCCCCACCACATTAATTGAGGGGACCGACCCCTGTTCCCCCCTATATCTCCGCCCATGCATGGACCCATTGAGTTCGAGAGTCACCAGTACTAAGCCTCTGAGTTTGTTGAGAGAGGCATGATCGTAACCAACAAAGGGGAAGGTTCCTGACCCCAAAGGAGGTCTCGAGATGCTTGAGAAGAATATCGACTATAATCGAATGCTGACAGGACATCACAGAGAGCAGAAAGAGTGAACTCAGACCTATAAACAGCAAAATAGATTTCAGAGTGTAGGGAAATGAGAGCAGACTGTGAAATGGTGGGCCCTAAACCAGACTGGTTTGTAGGAAGAAGATCAGTTGCTCAAGATGCAACGAATCGATGATAATGAGGAATGCGAAAAATCGAAGGTAGACTTGCCCACGTCAGATTTTGTCTCCCATGATTTACTCTCGATTTGCTCCGTCAGAATACCTCGGATGATGCATTGCAAAATGCCACGGGTTCGTCCACTCATGCGGCTAAATCTTAAACTGCAATTCAAATATTCTGCTTGCCGAAATGGTCCACTAGTCTTGCTTACCAGCAGATTTCAAAGTTCACTCGCTACACAAAGTACACATGCCTCACACAAAGTCAATCCCGATTGTAGAGCTCTTTCTTCTAAATCAGCAGTGCGCAACCAGCATGCGGCCATGAGAGGAAGAATTGGCGGCCGTGGACGCGTGGTCTAAATATTACATACTGGCGGCCGTGTGTCGATTAATTCATAAATATTTTTATTCCAATTGTAGCGAACCTGGCGGCCCGCTCTCCTTGCTAAGCCACGCCCACTCGAGGCAAGTTCCTTGTTAGCCACGCCCCTTGAGGCAAGTTCCTGAGGCAAGTTCCTTAGCGGTCGAGGCAAGTTCCTTGTTAGCCCCTCCCTCCTGAGGCAAGTTCCTTGTTAGCCACGCCTACTAGAGGCAAGTTCCTGAGGCAAGTTCCTTGCTAAGCCACGCCTACTCGAGGCAAGTTCCTGAGGCAAGTTCCTGAGGCAAGTTCCTTAGCGGTCGAGGCAAGTTCCTGAGGCAAGTTCCTTGCTAGCCACGCCCCTTGAGGCAAGTTCCTGAGGCAAGTTCCTTGCTACCCCCTCCCTTTGAGGCAAGTTCCTTAGCGGTCGAGGCAAGTTCCTGAGGCAAGTTCCTTGCTAGCTCCGCCCACTTGAGGCAAGTTCCCTAGAACTTGGGGCAAGTTCCTAGATAGGCCACGCCCATTTGAGGCAAGTTCCCTAGATTAGGTGCCTGCCCGTAGATTGTATAAATAGACGTGGACAGATGACACAGACAGCTCAGAAGACACAGTGCGAGGCGGAGCTCTCGCAGAAGCTCAGTAGACACAGCGCGAGGCGGAGCTCTCGCAGGAGCTCGGAAGATACCGCACGAGGCGAAGCTCACGGACGACAGAGAGGCAGACAGTAGAGACCGTCATCGACGAAGAACGACGAGCAGGAGAAGACGTCTGGACGGCGGCGTGGCGACGTGCGAGAGCGACGACGGAGAGCGACACACGGACGGACACGGACGGAACCGACGTTGACAGCCCTGCAGAATACGGCCATCCCTGGGGTGCAGAGGCTTTCCTATCGTCGTCTGGTTTCGTGCTACAATAAATCGTGTCGCAGAAGATATCGTGTCGTTGTCTGACTTCCGAGTTGTAGGCAGGAGAACTGCATGGAGTAAGCCCTTCGATATACTCCGGAGGCCATGGAACTCATCTCTCTTCAGCCATTTTTGTTACATTGGTACCAGAAGTGGGGTGGTACGCAGTTCTTCCTGCCCAGTGACGACAACCCGAGGTAACCGAAGATGCTGATGGAAGAAGACGAAATCACGTTCCGGAATCCAGCTTCCGAGGAAATTCGCACGTCTGCCGACGTCTTTACTCCGACCGCTCGGGGATCGTCCATGGAGAAACGGTCGAACCGGAGACCGCTGATCGAGGAGCTCGGTTCCGATGACGAGGAGAGACCGGCGAGAAGCCTGTTGGAGGACGTCGATAGCCTGATCCGACGCCGATCTACGCCGATGAAACCCGGTCGCTTCGACGGAACAGGTTCGTTCGAGTCGTTTTTGGTGCAATTTGAGGTGTGCGCTAGCCATAACAAATGGACGGCTGCAGACAAGGTGGACCATTTACGATGTGCGTTAGAGAAAGCCGCAACGCAACTTCTCTGGGATTTTGGAGCGCGGCCGAATGCAACCTACGAGGAACTTGTGGAACGTCTCCGCCAGAGATACGGGACGGAAGGACAGGCAGAAACCTTCCGGGCCCAGTTATACTACAGACGTCAACGGCCGGGAGAAAGTCTCAGCGACCTGCTGCATGAGATCCGCCGTCTCGTAGTCTTGGCATATCCCGTTCCGTCCAATGAGACTACCCAGATAATTGCGAGGGACTCGTTTCTAGAGGCACTGCGAGACCGCGAACTTTCGCTGAAGGTTAGAGAGCGAGAGCCAAAGACTCTCGACGAAGCTTACCGGACCGCCCTGCGACTGGAAGCTTACCAGCAGGCCTCCGAGAACGACGACCGCCGAAAAACGCCGAATCGGGTACGAGGGACTCAGGAGACCGACCTGAGTGCCCAGCTGCAAGCGACGCTCGACCGATTCCTAACGGCGCAACGAGACGACCAACGCGAATGGCAACGCGAAATGGAGACGAGGATCGACCAACAGCTTCGCGAGCTGCGCAGTCAAGCATCGCCCAACGACGGACCGGGACGAGACCATCGTCTTGGAGACCGTACCTCTGGAGATCGTCCACGGGAAGCTCCGAGGCCGGCGGTGACCTGCTTCAACTGTGACCGAGTCGGTCACGTGGCTCGGAACTGTCGACAACCGCGCCGTTTCCGGAACCGCGGGAACGACGCTGGAACTGACGAGACGGAGGATTCGACGCCTCCGGTAGCCGTGAACCACACAACCCGTCCGACGCTGCCGAATCGTAACAGCAACAACGCTGTCTACGTGCGAGGGACGATCCACGGACGTTCTCAACTATGCCTCATCGACACGGGATCGGAAGTCAGCTTGGTGCCTTCATCAACTGTCGACGGGTTAGAGCTTCGTTCAAGTAATCGTTCTTTGATGGCTGCTAACGGGTCTGATATTCGGGTCCTGGGAGAGGTCCTGGTCCCCATAGATTTTGGGAGAGGTTTTAGTGTCCCGACCATGTTTTTGGTATCCGATCAGATTACGGAACCCATGTTAGGCATGAACTGGCTCAGGGAACATCGCTGCAGATTAGGGTTTGGTGCTGGTGCTTTGTTTGTGGGCAGGAAACGCATCTCTCTTGTAAAGGGGAACGGTTCCATGTGGTGCCGACGTGTGATCGTCGCAGAAGAGGTTGTGGTATCCCCCAAATGTCAGGGTGATGTTCCGGTTAAAACCATGTATGGGAATGTGTCCGCGGTTGCCCCCGCATGGATGACCGAGGCCCAGGAGATACGCCCCGGAGACCACCTGGCCCGTGTAGCGGTAGATGGTAAAGCTAACGCCCAGGTGCGAGTTGTGAATTTAACGGAGGACCCGGTAACTTTCACTAAGGACCAATTCTTGGGAGGATTACACCCTGTGCAGGTGGAACAGAATAAGTCCGGTATAATGGGAGAGGTTTGTCTAGTCCCACCTAGAGAGGTATTTCTTGAGGATTTTTCCAAAGAAAGGTTACCTAGGAAACGGGTAAACGATTTGATAATTCAGCCTGTAGACAAAAAGGATAGCGTATCGGTTGCTTCGCCCGTAAGTCGAGTACTACTGCCGCAAAAGAAGTATGTGTGTGAAAGTTTGGATGATTTACCTTTGATAGGAGTGCAGCATAAGGTTTTTCTTAGCGGGATTTTCGGCTGTAGTAAATACGTGGGTACCCCCCTGAGGTTGAAATTTGGCGGGATCCCCTTTCGTAAACCTGGCCGTAAGATTTGCCAGTGTGTGGGAGAAATTAAATGCGGCCATCGGAGAAATAGGGACGAGGTTTTCCCACACGCCCCTGTTGCTGAAGTGGCGTTGTTGCGTGAGGACGTGACATGTGGACGAAAGACGGGTCCACGGGTCGACCCGACCCATGGTCGACCTCGAGAGTCGACCCGACCTATGGTCCACCAGAAGGTCGAACCTCGACCTTGTCTCGGAAGACACTCGCCCGAAGAGAAGGACTCGACGGAAGCCCCGCGCTCCCGACTTGCTGTTGGGGATTTTGCCGGTCGAGTCTACGTCGACGACAGCGGACCCCGGAGACGATTGAGATTTCGGACTCGGACTAAATTCTGAAAGAAGAAAAAGACGCGGAGGGTGAGCGGTTGCTTCAGTACTAGAAACGATTAATCATGGCCTTTTAGTTTTGGCCCGTTGGCCGTCGAATTGTTATTTTATATTTGTGGTTGTGAACCAATAAGCGTGCTCTTCACTTCTTCAGAGACTTTTCCTATTGTGGACTGATGGTATGGTGGACGATTTAGAGATCGCATATATATCGTATACGTAGAATGCCTAGAAAAAAGGGCGCTTTTCGTTTGGGCCGTTGGCCACTTTTGTGTTTATGTGCCTTAAATATTTCTTTAAGATGTGTACGTTTTTGGGCCGTTGGCCACATTGTGTGAACGACGGAACAGTTTAGTCGGAACTTTAACGTAAACTTTTATGAGACCCGTTGGTCTTTTGGTTGAACAGTAGGGTCAGTGGACGACCAAGGACATTGTATTTTTGAGACTTGGCCCGTTGGCCGCTTTGTTTACACCCAGTTGGGTTTTGCTTTGAGCCATGTGGCTCGTCCCTATTTTTAGTTTGCGGGAGTGGGGACACTCCCATTCGTAGTGGGAGGGAGATGTAGCGAACCTGGCGGCCCGCTCTCCTTGCTAAGCCACGCCCACTCGAGGCAAGTTCCTTGTTAGCCACGCCCCTTGAGGCAAGTTCCTGAGGCAAGTTCCTTAGCGGTCGAGGCAAGTTCCTTGTTAGCCCCTCCCTCCTGAGGCAAGTTCCTTGTTAGCCACGCCTACTAGAGGCAAGTTCCTGAGGCAAGTTCCTTGCTAAGCCACGCCTACTCGAGGCAAGTTCCTGAGGCAAGTTCCTGAGGCAAGTTCCTTAGCGGTCGAGGCAAGTTCCTGAGGCAAGTTCCTTGCTAGCCACGCCCCTTGAGGCAAGTTCCTGAGGCAAGTTCCTTGCTACCCCCTCCCTTTGAGGCAAGTTCCTTAGCGGTCGAGGCAAGTTCCTGAGGCAAGTTCCTTGCTAGCTCCGCCCACTTGAGGCAAGTTCCCTAGAACTTGGGGCAAGTTCCTAGATAGGCCACGCCCATTTGAGGCAAGTTCCCTAGATTAGGTGCCTGCCCGTAGATTGTATAAATAGACGTGGACAGATGACACAGACAGCTCAGAAGACACAGTGCGAGGCGGAGCTCTCGCAGAAGCTCAGTAGACACAGCGCGAGGCGGAGCTCTCGCAGGAGCTCGGAAGATACCGCACGAGGCGAAGCTCACGGACGACAGAGAGGCAGACAGTAGAGACCGTCATCGACGAAGAACGACGAGCAGGAGAAGACGTCTGGACGGCGGCGTGGCGACGTGCGAGAGCGACGACGGAGAGCGACACACGGACGGACACGGACGGAACCGACGTTGACAGCCCTGCAGAATACGGCCATCCCTGGGGTGCAGAGGCTTTCCTATCGTCGTCTGGTTTCGTGCTACAATAAATCGTGTCGCAGAAGATATCGTGTCGTTGTCTGACTTCCGAGTTGTAGGCAGGAGAACTGGATGGAGTAAGCCCTTCGAAATACTCCGGAGGCCGGACCCACGTGACCTCGAACCTCTCGTGTAGGTTGCCGCGACATACCCTGTTCGTCGCACAAGGAGGGTCTGTGGTCGGCCATTTTTGTTACACAATGTTTTGAAACTAAGGCTATGTGAAGTAATTAGTAACATGTGTCTCTGTTTGAGTGTATGTAGGAATTAGCCCGTGCTCTCTCTAGAAGCACGTAGCCTACTCATGCACACAAGAATGCCACACATTGTCCGTCGCATGTGCATGCACCTTAGACTCAGAGGTATAATAATAATAATAATAATAACAATGACGATTTCTATGGCGCCGTAACACAGCCATGCCGTTACAAGGGCGCCTCACATACTAAATTAAGCAGCAGGAAAGGCCTTGAGGAATAAATGAGTCTTGAGTCCAGATTTGAAGGAGTCAACTGAGCCAGTCGCTCGCAGAGCGGGAGGAAGACTGTTCCAGCATCTGGGGCCGGCCACCGAGAAAGCGCGGTCACCGAATCGGGTTTTCATCCGCCGTACGCGAAGATCGCTAAAATTGTCAAGGTATCAGCTGCATATGCATCGTCCAGATGTAGCTCAAAGAGGCCGGCAGAGTAATACTATCCCATCTCCAGCCCTCGACAGTCAATCACTTCATACAATATTGTACCAATATTCCTCCACTAGTCCGTGGAAAGATGGTGACAGTCAGCTGGCCAGGAAAAGTGCCCATTGCCTAATACTCCATATAAATTTACAACTGCTCTTTTGTCACGACTTGTTTTGGGACGCAAACTATACACTTTGTTCTGTCATTCATATAAAACTGATGTTTGCAATATCCAAGTTCCCTCTTGTCAAAAACCGGGACAATTTTGCCTTTTTGCCGAAGTCATCGGGACACTGGAACGTAACACAAAAATCCGGGACATGCCCAAGAAAACCGGGACGTATGGTCACCCTAAACTACACTAATTAATTACACGTCTGTAAGAATGTCCCTTTTTATTAAAGATGATGTATGGCACAGAAATTACATGGTTTAATATTTATCGCAAACGAAAATAGTATGATATGATGAAGAATGCCAAGCCAAAACTGAACCAGACCTACCTGAGGCTGCATGATGAAGGAGGTCAGGGCCTACATGCAGTTCTTAATCTAGCATAATGTTCAGTGCCAAAGTTTCTGCCTCATATCTTTCTGCGACGACCACAGTTGATAAAGTCTGTCGATATTGACTTCCAGTCCAAAGCCTGGTCTCATCCGTCCATTTTCTACTGACGTTGGAAGCTCCATCCCTACCATCTCATTAAGCCAATCAGTTTTAAACTTACAAGAACACTTTTTCTTTCAAGAAACTGTCTAATATACTCTCATTTGCTTTGCGTTTCGACATAGCTTACAAGTTTAACTCACTAAGAAATATTACGCTGTATTTAACCAACTTCTGAAGTGGAATCCGACTCTTAATTATCTGATTGAAAGACAGACCTTCAATATACGGCACCATCCTAGAGCTTTCCACTCACCTAGTGGAGGTTCTTTGGCACCAACTGTTGGAAGCCAACTTGCCTGCCGGAGCAGCCGCCTATGACGGCAAAGCAGCTGCTAAGAATCAGCATCCCTGTAAATTGGCTGGTGCCAAGCTGGTCTTCAGTTTCGAGTCAAAGCATGAGTCGCCAAGACGTCCCAGTTAATGACTGACAGACAGACACTGAATATGAGGCTGGAGCACCTTACTTGTGATTAGTTATCCATTAACAGATTCACAGGTTGCGACTCAATGAGTGGCATGCTCAGCTCGGTTCTGGGAAATTATTTGCTTGATAGCCGTTACTAGATCTTCCCTCAGATTCAACCTAGGAGGAAGCATAGGTGCTTCCAGACTGTGTACAGTCATCACAAAGCTGGGGAGTATAGTCATTAGTTGGGGTATTTCGCCCGGCGATAATTGACTGTAGAATGGATAGATGGCAGCTTGGTTGTCGTCCGCGCACAAAGATATTGACCGCTCGTTGGAAAAAGATGAGACAATAAATTAACTTCAATGACTTAGCCTCCGGTTAAACGCGTAAGCTGATGCACTTCCTACCAAAATTTGTGCGTGGAAATTTGAAATTGCTGCGCGGCATCTTCTAATGAGCTGTGCAGCCACGCAGCTTAGAGGGAACATTGCAGTTGTATGTCCACCTGTACTATTATGTATGTAGCTCCCATGGTAACATAATGATCCGTTGCTATTGCGTTGAGCGTAAAACCTCCAATTTTCTGACCTTAGCGTACCATATTTCTCCACCGCCACAACAATTAAAATATCTACAGGGTGGGCCAAAAAAAGCTAAGGTTTTTGCCAAAATCTTGGCCAGAGCTAAGAATTTCGAAATGAAATTTTACAGGCTTAAAGACAATTCATTTTTACACATGATGGCTAGATTTCAGCACACTATTTCAAACAGAAAAAAGTTATATCACTTTTAGTGATGCCACCCACAGGTTTTTGATGATTCAAAACGCAACGCAACAAAAAGTAGCAAAAACGCAATTTTATTAAGTCTCATCTCAAATAATTGTTATCATATGAACTTGATAGTGCTTAAAAACACTCACCAAAACTTTACCTCTCCCCACAGGTCTTTCACTCAAAACTGAAAACGTTGCTTTTTCACAAATCCTATCCTGATTTCTCCTATTTTCCTCACAACCATCGCCATTTCAACTCTAAACATCATCCACCATAGCCATCTCAGGCCATTCTGTCTAACTCTTCACCTGACTCTCCGAATCTTGACCCACTGCCTATTGATTTTGTTTTGATTAAGCGCCTGTGAATAGGCTGGAATCCCGCGACTTAACTTTTATGGGCGCTGTAGAAATCTCGAGATTATGATTACGATCTAGGCACCATGTTTGATAATGAAGTCGAAAGCAGAAACTGTTGTTGGACGAAGACATGTCCACACTTTGCAAAGCATATTGTCAAGGAGATTCGTAATGGTGGAAGCGTAGATGTCAAATAGCTGTGCAACCATAAGTGTGTCAAGAGAAGGAAACGGTGTAGAGAGGAAGGTGTCATGTAGAGCAGTGGTTCTCAAAGTGGTGGTCTGCGGACCGGCACCGGTCCGCGGCACCCTGATCACCGGTTTGTGAAGAAGTCTTAGAGTTAAAAATAAATTGTAGCCTAATTATCAATTTATATAATCTGAAATTGTGAAATTAATAGAATTGTTCAAAAAATTTTTTAATTCTATCTCATGATTCAAAAATTTAATATAAATTATGAGTGCCTAATTTTAACTTGCTAAAACGACTATTCAAACAATTTTTATTTATTCTGAATTTACGACGTCTATGACTGCAGTCTGTTTCTTGTTTATTTCAGAATCTTTTGATCTATGGTGAGCTGTATAGCCAAGTAAACACTGATCAAGGATGTGGATCTTTTAATTTTATAACATACAAAAATTAAATATAAACAAATATGTGACCCGTCATGACGAAATGAGTCGCTAAGGACTTTTTGAGTATTTTGAGTTATGTATTTTACGTTATTCGATGTTAAATTACCTTCAAAATGAGCTATTATGTATCAAAATCAACCAATTGTTTGTAGAGATATTTTTAATCGATTGACCTGTGAAATAAAAAATTCTGGGAAAATGCGATTTTCTGAATTTTTATATAGGTTTTAAATCTGATTGGCCATTTAATTTGCAAAATAACATATTAAAAACGGCAAAATAAAATAAGTTTTAATATTTTAATGATAGGGCCTACATTATATAAAGTAGATTTAAAAAATGCAAAAATCGCAAAATCAATAATTTGACGGTTGCACACCTTTAAAAGCGATTAGCGCCGTTCTGCATTGTGCGACTTCCGACTCATTTCGTCATGACGGGTCACATATGCTTGAAGCATTTCAAAAATTAGCAAAACGTAAACATGCCTGTATGGACTTTTTAAAATTAAAGAACAGTGAAAGAGCGTGACCACTCAGGGCACTCTGAGCAAAGAAAATGATAAGTTCGAATTGGTTTCCTATTTGGACTAAACATCCAAGCTAAAAAGAATCGACCGTTCACGCGAAAATATGATCCACAATATATAAAATATGATGATATTCTGATTTCTGTGTATTATTTTGAGGTGTCTCCATCATTAGCGCACAATCTTAGTAATGTGTCATTAGCAACGTTTCTGCACATCGACTTAGTCCCACAATAACAAACTTCCAATCTTGCTTGAAACTTTAAGTTTTAACTTTAAAAAATATAATTAAATGAGAATTAAATTGAGAAATATAGGCTAAGGGTTGCGAACAATGATGGACAAGCTGAACACAACATCGAAAGCATATGGAATGAAAACCAACAAAAAGAAAACAAAGGTTATGAGAGTAAGCAAACGAGAGCAGAAGAGAGTTAAAATATATATCGATGGAGAAGAATTGGAACAAGTCAAGGAATTCGCTTATCTCGGTAGTAAATGTAAATGTAATCGGATTTTTATATAGCGGCTGTCTAATGGCCTCGACCCTGAGTGTGAGATCCTTCCCCACCGCTCGCCCATTTGAATGGACGCCACGCCATTTAGGTCCCCGTGGACAGACCATGCTAGTCCGAGATTTTGAATCTCTGAAATAGCTGCCTTCGGGATTCGAACCGCGACCCTCACGCTCTCTTCCACAGAAGCAGCCGCCAGCTCTCTTACCGATGAAGCTAAAGTGGGCTAACGCAGTACTATTACGGAGGATGCGAGATGTCACAGAGAAATACAACGAAGGGTTGTACTAGAAAAAGATGCATTTGAAAAGAGAAAGGAACTATTGAGGGGAGGAATCAAAAAGGAACTGAAAAAGAGAATGGTATTAAAAAACCTTAGTATGGAGTGTGATGCTATATGGATCAGAGTCATGGACTATGAGGATGGAAGCATCAAGAGAATAGAAGCATTTGAAATGTGGATATGGGAAAGGATAGAAAGAATCAACTGGAAGAATCATGTATTCCCATGTAAGGAATGAAGAAGAGGTACTGAGAAGAGTTGATGAAAAGAGATCGATGATACACACAATTAGAGTAAGACAAAGAAGATGGATAGGACACACACTTAGAAGAGACTCGATGCTACAAACAGTCGTGGAGGGGAAAATGGAGGGGAAAAGAACGAGAGGAAGACCCAGGCAAAGGCTGTTGGACTGGATGATGAAAGACGGATATAAGAAGCTGAAGGAAAAAGCACAGAACAGAGAAGAATGGAGACGTCAAACATTCGAACCTGCCTAGGGGCAGAGAACACAAAGAAGAAGAAGAAGGAAATGACAATTAGCCCAGATTGCAAAAATGATAGCTACCAAAAGCGATGTTCAGAGCAATTGCTGTTGATAGGGTCGATGTTTAGTGAGGTGCCATTTCCAGTAGGCCCTACTTTATTTTGGAATGATAAGAAATCATCGATGCGAAGGCTTTATGAACACTTGGCACAGTAGGATCGACGTTCAGCTCATATGCTTTTCTTGTTGGCCTGGGTTTGCTAAACTGTTGCAGTTATTTTATCTGGAAAATATCTAGATGAGCAACACACTTAGATCTGTTAATCATCCGAAACCATACGACTTTCATTTGCACAAACGCTCATGGACTCGTCGTCGTCGCTAGATTCATTGGAACTGAATCTGCTCTAATCTAATTTACTACAACCGCTGTCTTCTAATATACTTAGAAAACTTGTTCTTAGTAAACAAACTTTTTCAGCCATATACTATTGTCAAATACGATTGCAAAAAGTCTAAATTTATCACAAAACAACGTTGAAAGCAACATTCAAACATCTGTGATAAAATGCAAAAAAACGCGCAATATTAGCATATTCTGGTACTAGCAACAGCTTTACAAATCGATCATAAAATTAGCCAAATAGTAGCCAAAACATGGCAGAAAATACTGTATTGGCTTTCAGGTGCCTAAACTTTGATCAGTGCCTTTCAGCACCACACGAAGCACAGATGTAACTGTATTACCTGACGAGCTGTGCCCGTCATAAGGGTAAACAGCATGCACATAATCCATGACAGGCGCTGCTCATCAATAGGTGGAGGGGTTGGCGAATCTACCTCATCATGGGGGCCGGGGTGGGGACGATAAACTAAAATTTTGCTATTTCCATAGCTTAGTCATAGTTTCACAGCTATTTACCTGAAAAATTGCAGCTAAACAAAGTCTATCATTGGCCACCTCGCCCCCACTCAGCAAATACCTCGGTGAACCGAAATTTCACGGGTAGCACCAGTTACCCAAAGGAGTTGGTACTTGGTGGGGCTGAAGTGTGGTGGGGTTGGGTGGGATGGGGCAGGGCCTACTATCCCCCCTGTAAGCTGGAAGCAATCCCCCCCAACAGAAACTTTTTCCCAATACTGCAGGCGCCGAAGGAGTGAAGCTGCGAGTGCCGAAGGCACGAAGCCCATAGCGACTAGGGGGTCTGGGGAGCGTCGTAAACTCCCCCAGCAGGCAACGCATTTTTAGCTGTTGGCATCGACTAGAGCGCATTTTAGGCTCTTGTTTGCTAGCTGTTTATGAAGGATAAAGTCATGAAAATTTCACGTTTTTGGATTTGCATGCTGTAATTGTACCTTTTTAAGCTGTCATCTTCAAAAAATTGCTCTTGATTTCAATGCTCAGAAACGTAGTTCAGGATATATATAATAAAATGTCACCTCCCCATTATTTAATTTTTTTTAAATTTGCACAATATAGCATAATGGTAACATTCTAAAATTTCTCATTATGGGTTAACAGTGCGTTAACTCTTTCCCGCCGGATGGGGTCACGGGTGACCCCATTAACAGGATAGGTATCAAAACAATTCCGGCGGGAAAGGGTTAAACACTATAGTGGTCCTGTGAAGTTTGGAAAGGTCCAGAATTCAGTAAAAATATATCAACTTCTTTTGGTAGGTAGGCCTATATCAAATTAAGTAGTCCACTGTCAGTTGTGCAATATTCAGCAACATCCATTTTGGGATCCACACAAATCCCATGGACATTTCCCAGGACCACTCCCCATAATTTCCTCTCTGGATTCCACCAGAGCATTTCAATAGGATAATTTCCTCGAACATTTCCCTCAAAATGGGCTACAAAAGTGTAAGCAATTTGCATTTGTACAGACTTCAATAATGCTTTAAATTAGTGTTTGATGGTGGAATTTATAAGCCATTTGCATTACTTGATTTTGAACTTAAATTGTTGAGCAACCAAGCCTTTATTGGTTGATTAATGTTTACTTAAACAGACTAAAAACCTTCACCATAAACAAAAGTGCTAATGTACTGTTGCTTCTTTGCCTCATATCACTAAAAATCATTCTTAAAATATCGTTCATTTTATTTGAGACCAGTGTCAGTAGATATAAAATATACCTTAATTTTTTAAACAATTAATGTAATTAATTATGAGTTGTGAGAGCGAGCGCCATTTACGTGCAGGGGTAAATGTATAATTAAGTGACTGTAAAGCAAACTTCATACTATATGAATATCTACCCTTGAGATGGCGGGATGAACGTTCAATGGGAATTTACCGTGGGTGTGGGGGAGGAGTGGTAAGAGGGAGATGCCGGGGGATATGTCCAGAAGGAAATCTCTTATGCCCATCTATCATTGGGGGAGGGGGGAATTTCCCTCTGGCACAAATTGGATCAGGCTACTTACTTCCCCCCACGTGGCAAGGCCTGATGGGTGCAAATGTGATGGAAGTGCAGGGAAACATCAATGTGAGTGTTAAGCAAAAGCCAAATTAAATGAAGATTTACCCTGTGTTATGATGGGAAGGGGATTGTTCGGGGGATTTACCAGGAGGAAGTCCAT
The DNA here is from genome assembly GCA_949752735.1 of Lumbricus terrestris. Lineage (NCBI taxonomy): Eukaryota > Metazoa > Annelida > Clitellata > Crassiclitellata > Lumbricidae > Lumbricus > Lumbricus terrestris. Next base: position 33,722,701 of record OX457041.1, read on the forward strand.
GGTAGATGCTGGGGTATACCGGAGGAAATGTTCAGGAGGAAATCTTCTATACTCAACTTTATCATTAGGGGGGAAACCTTTCCCCCGGCCCAAATTGGAAGCAGTCTGATTCCATCCCCCCCATGGCGTAGTAGGCCCTGGGATGGGGGAGTGGGCGGGTGGGGCGCCAAAAACCGAAATTTACTGGGCAATGTCGAGTACCCCAGAGAGGTGTAGCAAAGTGGGTCATGGGGTTTGGGGCTCAGTGGATGAGGGGAATGGAGGAAGAATGGGGTGGGAGTGGGGACTGGGGTGGGGAGTGGGAGTGAGGTAGGGTGGAATGGGACTGGGGAGTAAGGGATTGGCAGGTAACAAGGCAAAGCCAAACTTGCTGTGCAACATTGGGTATACAAGATAGTACCCTATAAATGAATACTGAATATAATTATGTACATTTGCTCAACAAGCCATCAGAAGGCAAATCATCATAAGTTTAAACAACCTACTGGATCTGAAATCATGGCTCCATCAAAGTTGCTCTTCTTTTTATCTGCATCAGTTGTTGGAACAGTAATCTCAGTCATCTCAGCAGCTATATCTATTCCATTGACGTTTTGTAGTTTCTTTGTGACTGGTGTATTTCTCTTCATTTTCTTCAGTTTCTTTTCCGCTTTTACTCCATCTGCTCGACCTTGTGATCCATCTTTCTCTGTCTGTTTTTGAGTCTTCTTCACTTTGACAATGTCCTTGGAGGTATCAGACTCTCCAGTAATTTGCTGCATAAATTCTAAATAGTTCAACATAACCAGAAATTAAACAGGAAAATGAGAGAGGTGTTCACGGTCTTCAATAAAAGCTGCTGATATCCCAATTGTCAGTGCACTATGCTAGTTGACTCTTGGCTCCATATACACAAAGTCCCAATGAAAAGTAGACCCCAGCAAAAAGTGTCATAACTCGGTCAAAATGTTTGGTATTTGACTGAAATTTTTAAAACAACAACATTATCCATATGACCAACTAATCCTAACATCAATTAGAAATATTCATGCACATGTCAAGTTTATGAGCGTTTGAGATGCAGCACCGAAAAATGGATATTTCCAACATACAAAGCTGAAAAGAAGAGAAGTTCAGCTTGTGCTGGTGTTCAAAATGTCCTCCTTGTTCACAAACACACGACCATAGATGTAGACGCCACTGTTTAATGGTCCGGTCGATGATCACGTAGTCAAGCAGCTGCCACTCTTCAAACATACGCACCTAAGGTTATTGATGTCATGAATATGGGAACGAAAAACGCGCTCTTCCAGTACACTCCGGATTGAGGTCTGGACTGTTGGGACAGTTACTGCACTACTGCATCTACAGTCATGTGTCCGTGAACAAGGACGTTTTTAACACCAGCTGTAGCTAAACTTCACTTCGTTTCAGCTTTTGTATGCTGGAAATTTCCCTTTTTCAGCACAGCATCTCAAACGCCCATAAACTTGACAAACTCAGCAACATTTCTAAACGGCATTAGTAGGGTAGTCCCAAATTCACGGTCAAAAAGTGAAAAAATCACAGCATACTTTTGCAAAAATCAAAAAATTCATGGCACCGTGCAGCTCCCAGTCACAATTTCTGCGTTATGTTGATTTAAAAAAAGTTTTAACTTCAAACTAAACAGTGGTCACAGACACAGTTATCAATGAAATTACAGTGATTGCCTATGATTTTTAAAAAATAACTATCTAATATATAGTTTGTCAGTTGTCAGTATAAGTCACTTATTCATTGATCGTAAATAGAGAAAAGGCTTATCCTTAATTTGATTTTGAAATTTAGCATAAATGAGTATTTATGAATGAGTCTTCACTTGTTAGCGTCGTCATTCATTCCCCTAAACAGAAATTCTTAAATTAATTTAATGGTTCCGCGTTGTTTTTGGTCGTCGGCGCCATTTTTGACATGTTTCGCAACCATTTTTAACGTGTGTTTACAAAAAAGTGCTAAAAATGTGAAAAATCACAGCAAAAGACAAAATTCACAGCAAACGGCAAAATTCACGGTTTCCGTGATCTCCATGAATTCGTGATTTAGGGACTACCCTAGGCATTGGGATTAGGTGGTAATATGACTACATTTTTACTCATAACTGTGGACAGGAACATAATAGAGCAATACAGTTTGTGTCATTATAAAATAGAGACTTTACCTTTCAAACTTTATATAACACCCAACTTGCAAATTTGTCTAATCCAATCTGGTTTTGTTCAGATGGGTCACATTTTTTATTGTTTTATACAACAGAATCAAAGGCCAATTTTTTTCTTACGTTGAGAAATTCTTATTTTCTTCTTTATTTGCATTGAACTGTTCCTCAGAATGCAAGTATATTCACCAAAGTCTTGGGCAGTGACCTAGAAACATGACACAAAGCAAAACGATAACTGTCTCCAGAGCATGTCTTGAACCATCTGAGCTCTGTCACTCTTGATCACAATTACAACAATACAGTCCTACTGCAGCTGCTTGCCCGACTGCCAAAAAGTTACATGATAAGACTGCGAAACATGCTAAATCTGAGGTTCTTGATTGCATGCTTTCAAGTGGTTCTTAAAATGCGCTACACAAATGTTCGTCATCTTATATTATAAGTCTGAATGTTTGTCCTTCCATATGTGTGTGTGTGTTGACTCTTCGTAACAAAATAGGCTCGGAAATGAAACAGCGTCGGTTTTAAAAAAAATTTGCAATTGATTCTTAAATGAATTATAAGGTCAACGCAACTATTTTCAGCTCTTAATTCAATTTAAAACCAGAGTTAATAGCGTTTTAAGACAGATTTCATCAATAATCGCTCACACTAACGCTTTAGTAAAGAGTCTACAGTCCGCATGACGTCATACCCGCTCAGTAATAATTTCTGTAGCGGGGCGGGTCACGTTTGGCTTTTTGGGGAAGCGGGGTGGGGTGGAGAGTTGGCGAAAATCCGAAATTTAGCGGTCAACGATGGGTGCCACAGTGGGGTAGTGTTTAAAACCCTAAATTTCACTTTAGAACTCGAATTATTAGCGTTTTAAGACAGATTTCATCAATAATCACTCACGCTTTAGTAAAGAGTCTTGAGCTTTAGTAAAGAGTCTACAGTCCGCATGACGTCATACTCGCCCAGTAATAATTTCCGTAGCGCCCCGCAGGGGCGGGTCACGTTTGTTTTTTTAGGGAAGCGGGGTGGAGTGGAGGGTTGGCGAAAACCCGAAATTTAGCGGTCAACGATGGGTACCACAGTGAAGTAGTGTTTAAAACCCTAAATTTCCCAGGCAACGCCGGGTAACACATCTAGTTACATGTATTTGTTTCTTTGTTTGTTTGCATGTTCATTTGATATAGCGCCCCTTCAAGCTCCCTACTCAGAAGCGCTCCCGACTACAGAGACGACACTGCATCGGGGTTTCACGCCGAAGCGCTGAGCAATTGCGAGTGAAGGACTTGCCCAAGGTCCCAGCGCGGTGACTTGAGGTGGATTCGAACCTGCAACATATGCATGCACAATGCCACGCATGCATATCTACACATAGGCATATACATATTACACAAGTCTGTATGCTAAGTGGAAATCATTTCTGCACCATTAGCAGTATACCGAAGATGGCTCTTTGGCATATTAAAAAAACTCAGTGCCAGATTTAAATTTATTGTATCAAATATTATTGCCATTTACTGGTGACGCGACAAAGCGTGCAGGACAAAAGCGCACAGACAAATGCGTGTACACAAATGCGCCAGTGACTGACTTCACTTCCGTTTCGCGGTTGTCTGGTTCTTCCAGCTGATTAGGTGCATTCATTACTTGAATCTGATTTACTCTGAGGTTTTCTGCACTTCGACTAAATCTATTTCTCAGATTTGTCATTCTGGGTGGTACTTGGCAATCCTTCACCAAATGTGTGTCTGACAATTATGGCATCGTTTCCTAACAATACTTGTCTGTTCGGTGTTCTGCCGTCTGTAATTGTTGTACGGAGTGTATGCTGCATTGCCTTCTCTTTGGCGTCCCATCACCGGAGTTCGACTGTAGATTTGTCTGTCCCCCGTTGCCTCCTTCCTATCTTGCCCAAACTGTCTTCCATGATAACTATCTTTCCTTACTTCATGACTTCTGGCTTGGTTTCCTGTTTCTTTGCTATTACTGTTCCACCTGGTTTGCTTTGAACTATTACCCCATGCTTCATATTTCGGTTTATCGTGAAACATTACACCAATTCGATTATTTACATGTATGTCTGCGAGATCTGCAACGTTACTAGCTTCCAAGCATTCAGTACCCTCTTTTGCAAGTACAAACTGTAGTGGACCCGGTGGTAGACATTCTTTCAACTTATCCGCCACCAACAGATCAAACAACTTCTCATAGTTTTTGCCCACTCGCCTACTTCTGACATAATAGTTCAACAAATTCCTCAATCTTGCTGTAAACATAGTGTATGTCTCTTCTGCCGTTTTCTTCGCATCTACAAATCGTGATCGATATTCTCTCGCTGTCAATTTAAATTCTTTCAGTAAATGCTCTTTCACGACATCGTAATTGTCTAGATCATCAAAAGACAATCGGTTTAACACTGTTCTCGCTCTTGGTGTCATTAATGGTAACAGTAATTTGACCCAAAACTGCTTTTCCACCGTAAAACTGTTGAATGCATTCTCAACTGTCTCAAAATATAATGGTACTTCCATCATATCATATGGCATCTTAGGTAACACGTGTTTCATTGCATCACCTATCTTCTTAATCTTAGACACCATTGTCTCACTTTCTCGGATCCTATTTTGTTCTGTCTCCTCTCGGCTCCTTCTATCGTCTTCGTCTCTTTTCTTCAGTCTATTTTGATCTTCTTCTCTACGCAGTTCTTCTTGTTCTATCTTCTGCTGCAACAATTCTAGCTGCTTTCTGCGTTCCTCCTTTTCAATAGCCATTTCTCGGAGCTGTGCTTCCTTAAGAGCGAGTTTCTTTTGTTCTAATTGTACTTGCTCTTCCCTTTCTCTCTCCGCTCTTTCCAAACTTTCTTTCTCCATTTTCAATTCTTCCTGTCGAATTTCTTCGGCTTTTTCTAATTCTGCCAAACGCATAGTTTCCTTGTCTTCCTCACGAGCCTTTTGCTCTTCGATCTGTTGTTTTCGTATTTCTTCATCACTTTTTCTTGCTCTCTCGTATTCTATCATTAATTCCATCCTTCTTCGTTCTGCTTCGTCACGATCTTTTTTCAGTTGTTCTAACTGAAGTTGGAACTGCTGCTTCTGCATTTCTATCTCTTCTTGTCTCATCCTTTCTGCTTTTTCTGTTCTTACTTTTTCCTCTAGTCGAATCCTCTCTGATCGCTCTGCTCGTTCTTTCTCTTCTCGTCTCCGTTGCTCCTCTTTTTCCTGTCTGATTTTTTCTGATCGTTCTACTCGTTCCTTCTCCTCTTGTCTCCTTTGTTCCTCTTTCTCCTTCTCCTCTTGTCTGCGTCGTTCCTCTTTCTCCTTCTCTTCTTGTCTGCGTTCTTTCTCTTCTTGTCTGCGTTGCTCCTCCCTCATCATCATAAATTGCATCAACGCCTCCGTAGACATCGGTGCCTGTGGTTTTTCGACTGGTTTCTCCTCAGCGCCGCCCACAGCACCTTTCTCTTCAGCTTCCTTTTTAAGCCAAACCTCAGCTAAAGCTTCCATCAAATTTTCCCTAGACATCACATCGACTCCTTCCACGTCTAGACCAGCTTCAATTAGATATTTTATTATTCGATCAGAAGCCATCTTTTTTATATTTGCTCATTTTTGTTCTGTAAGTTTCTCCATCTTACTTCTTTACTTCAGTGATTTACGTGAAGAAATCGAGGGAGTGGCTATGATTTTTGTGATTGGTTGACTTCAATTCTTATTGTTCCTCGAATAAACAAGCAAGTTTTGTATACCTCTCTCTGGCGTTGCGTTGTCGTAATGTCGTTCGTATGCCCGTTGTATCTTCTCACCAGCTGCTCGAAATGTTTCTCCGGTCAATTAGATGCTCAGTTTCCTTCTCCGTGTGGTCGGCTCCTCGTATTGTTTCGATATTCCGTCATCCGTAAACTGGTAAACTGACTTCAATATCCCTCCGAGCGTAAACTTCGATTCAAAATCAACTGTGCGTAACTTCGATTCAAAAATCCCTCCGACCGTAAGCTTGGATACGTTACCCCGCCGCTGCCACCAAAATGTGAGCTTATCCCTCACGCCTTTCCAGCCTCTTTCAATTGTTCAGTAGCGCAGCCTATAGGCCTAACCTAATGACTGTACTGAGGTAGCTAATGGCTAGTTTATAAGTGTCTAAAGTTCTTTAACTTGTTTACTTAAAACAACGATCGGTTTCTTGTATTCAGTTTCTTCAAATCTCCAAAAGTTGCAATCAACACAAAATTCACCAACAACGGCAAACAATTCAATGATACGACATAAACGCCATCTTATTATCTCGTTCTTCTTAATATCCACCTTCTACACATGACTAGCACACCTACACGTGCCTATCTCACTCTTAGCGTACACTCTTCCTTCAGTCACTCTGTCCGTCTCTCTGTCCCTCTCTGTCTTTCTCTCTGTCTCTGTCTCTCTCGCTCTCCGGCGACGTCGCGCCGCTGCAACTTTCCCGCCACTCAGGCACCTGGCCTTTTTCAGCTGTACGCTCTTGCATAACAATTAGCTGACCATTATAATGCTATACAAAATTAGCTTACAGTGTGCATGACAAATGGGCATATACTCTCATTGTATTGATGAAAGCGAGCAAAAATATTGAACAATAGCAGAAACATTAATTTAAAATTCGAAATGAACAGATTTAGACAAACCTTTGGTACAGGAAAAATAAAAAATAACAGAATATTTCAAAATTAGAAACTGTCATCAATGTTCATAAAGTTCAATAAGTACTATAAATCAAACTTTGGGCAGGCACAGGACAATGCAAAAACATACTACAATATATTTAACCTAAAAATGCTAGAATTATAAAACACAGGAACAAATAAATACAGAGGTCTATAGAATATAATATATTTAAAGTATAAATTGTCATGTAAGTTCATATTAAAAGTTGATGAAGTGTTATCATCAACACGTCGGCAAACTAAGCGAGTGAAAGTAGGACGAGTTCACATTCGATACTTCTCCGGGTAGTAGCTCGCTTTTGTCTATGCCCTTTTGTCGGGGGTGGTTTCTGCTGCATGCTATAGTCTGCGCGTATTTGTCTGAGCACTTTGCCCTGCTCTGTTTTGTTACAGCGCCCATATTATTATATTTTATGGTGATTTGAAAACTTGCCATTTTGCCTGTAGCCTACTGGAGTTGCAAGCCGTTCTCAGTAGATACGTTGAGGGGGCTATAAAAAATTTTGAATTATATTGTGTTGCATTGCATCTAAAGTGCCTCTTACAGTGCACACCGATCAGAGGTATTTCCTGTGCAAATGACCCAGAAAAAGTGATTTTAACACATTGGCCGCCTACTACGAGTTAACTCGTAGTACAGCCAGTCATTTAACATGGCGTGTAGGCGGTGAATGTGTTAAGACAGTGGAAAGATGCACTTTGGCTGCCAGTTGATAGCAAAGAAAGTGTTGATGAAGAGAGAGCTGATTTAAAAGTGCAGGACTAAGGCCAAAAAAAGTTGTGTTTCCGGCAATGCGACCGACCCACTTTTATTGCCTGCAACTCGAATAATTCTGCTAAAAGTTTTTAATTGTATTGACATAACACAGCGGCATTGCCTTCCGTGTACGAGGTGTAGAGTTGGATCTTATAATTATAGCACTCACTAAAGCACAGCCATCTTTCAAGGTATATATAAGGGTCCATTAATTAGAGCAATCAATAGTTTCTCACCCTCAGTTTGACAAGGCAGGCAGTTGTGGGGAGATAGTAACAGATCTTAAAGGATGGTCTCATGGTAACTCCTTGCAGGAATTTCCTACAGGTCCATCTAGCCTGTAGTAAATGATGGCTATACACAGCTGTCATCTGCTTCAAGTTTATTGTTTAACTAGCTGTTTGTCCCACATAAGACAGTCCTGCTCAATGTGCCCTCCTGAGCTCACTAGGCTCTCTTGTGCTCACTGTGCTTCTTTCTGCTCTCTTTTGCTCACTGTGCTATTGTGTTTACTGTGCTTTTTTGTGCTCGCAGTACTCTCTTCCGCTAACTCTGCTCTCTTCTGCTCACTGAGCAGTTCTCTTTGGTGAAGGATTTAACATACTGAGTAACAAGAGAAATCTTGTGACTTCTATGGGTGACTGACTACTTCCTGGCTGCCAGTCTCGAAAGACCTCTAGCAGTGTCATTCTCACTAGACCACCTCTAAGCTGACTGGGGAACAAAAAAAATCTAGCTACAATGCTACATCTAGTGGTAATTACTGACTGGCTCTGCCAGTCTCGAACGACCCTCAGGTTATGGGTGATATTCTGTTTGCACTCATCTTCCTCATACACTCCACCTTGTCAGAATAGACGGTCAACAAAATGAAATTAACAAGATTATTTTCTAGACCGGTTTGTAGGTACAGACATTCTGCAAATTATAGGCATTTTATACTCACAACACGTACATCGCTGCAGCATGTACCTTTGTGCAGAAAAGGGCAGTGGTATAATTTTTTGGGTAATCACTGTATAAAAATATTTTGCTACAAAAAATATTTTTCTACCTACCTACCCAGTTTTTTAGAGCTCTGTTACCCGAAACACAACATCTTTTTTGACCTATAAGGCAAAAGCTTGAGTCGTGGTGGCCATAGCAGTCTCTGCCTACGCAGGACAAGGAGATCATGCCTGTCAAGTAAGCGTGTAATGGTCAAAGAGAGGAGGCTGAAATCGGCAGGCAGTCACTCACTAAAGCTCAAGGCCAAAGTAAGAGAGCAGTAAGAGGGAGCCAGTGAATGTGATCAAACATGACATAGAAGATATATATGGGACAAGCGAGGAAGTTGGCAGCTATATCTGGAACAGACTGGAGAAGGGAAAGACGAACTTTTGGAAGGTCAACCAAGAAAGAGTTCCAGTAATCAATTGGCTGAATCCCAAGTCCAGTGGAAACATCTCTCAATTTCTGGGGGAACCTCCCCTTGAAGATGCCTAGATTAAACACTGCTTTATAGGTGCTTTATAAATGCCAGGTCTACACCAGTGCTTAAAGCCTGAAAAAATAAGTGCCTGGACGCCTCCTACCTTTCCAAAAGAAGTACCTGGATGCCCCTCACCTTTCTAAACTGTGCTGGCCAATAAGTGGCAGGACAGCATTCAGATTTTAAAATAAGTGCCTTGACACCATCCATAGCCATCCATCCCCACTTTAAGTCCCAGTCTACATAGTGCTGGCGCTGGCACCCCCCCACATCCGGTTGGGGGCCTCAAGTTTGCAAGGGGCCTCCAAATTTAGCTGATCACTATGCCTACTTTTGTGACTGTATATTTGTCAAAATGGCGCATTCACTTGGGGTCCCCGATCCGGTCTGGTACATGACAACAAACCATGGCACTGCCATATAGCAGACCTAAATGCAAATATCATACTGATTTGGGTGTAAGAATAGGCTAGCCATTTAAACTAATTCAGGCCATTTGAGTCTCCTTTCTCAAACAACATTTATAACTTATTCTGAACACTAATGGAGTGAGGCCTCAAAATAGAACCTACATTCATGAGGCCCCCCAAATAAAGCTTGTGTAGGCCCCAGATGACATTGGGACGTGTATGGTCTCAAGTTTGTAAGGGACCTCTAAATTTAGCTGGCAATTAATTATACCTTTCATGACTGTTCATTCCCAATATTTCATAAGTATCATAAATTTCTTTGGTTTTATCCATTGTCTTTCCATAATGATCAATTCTGTTAAGATGACAGGGCTCCTAAAATACGACAATTAGGCCTAGGCTACAGTGTGTAAATCGAAAATTAAACAATAAGAGGGGAAATTTATTGAAGTCTTAAAACATGTCTCTGAGCATTCAAATTATGAACAATGTTGCTAGGATGATAGCTTCAAATGCAACAGATACATTGTGCAAATTCCAAAAGTTTTAACAATTGGAAGGCGACACTAAAAAACAGCATTGAAAAAAGAGCAATTTTGTTATGCTGACAGCTTAAAATTCTACCTGTACAGTGTGAAAATTTTCAAAAATTTAAACAATTGGGAGAGAACATTTATTGAAGTATTAAACCATGTCTTTCAGCACTTAAATTATGAGAATTTTTAAAATGACAGCTTAAGGTTTAGGGGGCCTCGGGGTTTTTGGGGGGCCTCAGGTACCCTAGCGCCAGTGACACGAAACGGAGTATCCCCCTGAAAGCGATCCGGGGGGATGAATTAATCTATCCCCCAGATGGAATTAACCGGTCTATACTATCCGGGGAATAAACCATTCTATCCCCCCTTTTTGAAAAATGCGTATAATTAAAAAAGTATGCTCTAATCAAAATTTAAAGTGACTAATTCTTTTAAGTGTCCTAAGCAATGTACAGAGAAAGGCAACTCGAATTTATTTAGTGACTCTGAGTGTTCTTAAGTGTTTTACAAGTTTTAAGTGCTCTAAAACCAAAGCAACACAAATTATCTAGTAGGAACAAACATACCTGTCAGTGTCATTGTTCAAAACAAAGCAGATGAAAATTAATTTGCAAAAATAAATACACGTGGAAGTGACTTTTTCGACTTGTCTTCATTTGGGGGGATACTCATGGGCGGAGACCTAGGGGGAACGGTCCTCCAACGGAGGTGTTGGGGGACGGCCCATGCATTTGTCCCTCCCCCCCCCAATCGTTGAGCGCCAAAACTAAAAAAAAGGTCATCAACTTTTTGGGCGGCGAAAATAGAAAATTTCTGGGAGATAAAAGGCCATCAACTTTTTTGGCGGAGAAAATAGAAATTTTTTCGAGATTTCGCCGGTCGTCAGAAATTTTAGCCGACAAAAGATGGAAATTTTTCTGCGACACTCAGCCATTCGTCCATCAAAAATCTTTCCGTCCCCCCAAGTCTCCGCCCAAGTCTCCGCCTATGGGGATACTATTAATATGGGGATACTCTATTTCGTGACACCGGTGACACGAAACGGAGTATCCCCCTGAAAGCTATCCGGGGGGATGAATTAATCTATCCCCCCGGATGGAATTAACCGGTCTATACTATCCGGGGGGGATAAACCATTCTATCCCCTTTTTTGAAAAATGCGCACAATAAAAAAATGCATGCTGTAATCAAAATTTAAAGTGACTCTAATTGTTTTAAGTGTCCTAAGCAATGCTCAGATAAAGGCAACTCGAATTTATTTAGTGATTCTGAGTGTTCTTAAGTGTTTTAAATGTTTTAAGTGCTCTAAAAATAGGGCAAAACAAATTATCTAGTAGGAATAAACATACATGTTAGTGCCCTTGTTTAAAACAAAACAAATGAAAATTAATTTGCCGGAAAAAATACACACGGAAGTGATTTTTTTAACTTTTTAAATTTGGGGGGATACGATTAATACGGGGGATACTCTATTTCGTGACACCGGCACTGGGTCTCCTACACCAGAGTTTCTCAAACTGTGGCACGCGTAGGCCTACCTCTGAGGGTACGTCAGGCGCCGGTAAGGAGGTACGCGAAAAAATTCCAGAAATATGTTTCTTTGAGTTTATCCTTCTTTGATTAGCAGTGATTTTTACCATTGCATCTTCAAGTCGATGTTCGCCTGAAACGTAACTTTCATATACACATAGCCTATGCTTTCTGCGGCCAACGTTTCGAATTAGAATACCCGTGTCATTCTAAAAACTTTTCGAAACAACGAAATGATCTGCGAGCGTTTACTTTGTTTATTCGTAAGGTGACTGTGTAAGTTGCGCTTCCATCGTTGTGAACGACATCCATCTGAACCCGGTCATCGTCACCTCCGATGATAATTGTTTTGCCAGAGAAATTCCATTCGACAGATGGCCGCTCAGTGCACGTAATGTTGCTTATGCGTATCGACAGACTGTCAGATGTGCAGGTCACAGCTACTTGGTTGTTGGCTTCGTTCATCTTCAGCTTTGAGTTGTTTTTCTGCAACATCATGCAACAAACTAAAACGTTTCCTATGAAAGATCAAAAGCAGAACTGTGACTGTTTAGAATTTAGATGATGATTGATGACAAACTGCCAAGAATTGGCTATCAGATCAAAAATGGGCCATTGGATTTAGGTTCATATTGCAAGACTCTCATGCGGACCCCACACAGAGACATAATTTCATAGTCTGAGAATAGGCCCACTTAGTACTTACGCCAGATCATATTAGGCAGATGCAAATCGTGTACAGATATAGGCCTACCCATAACAAATTGCCATCAATCCATAGAAATTACTTTCAACCAAATGCTAACCGTCACGATCGTTGCTCGAGAACTAGGCCTATAAGCCCATTCTATAGGCCTATACTCCCTTTGCCTCTGCCAGGTGCCTATACCAGGTTTAGCCGGCATCTATACAATGTGCAGGTCCACGAACCTGGCACAGTAGTCTATAGCCTAACTGTCTATTCCTTCTTAACTTCATAAACTCGCTTATAGCCCTCACTGCAGCTATGTAAATGGGTGATCTCCGCAAATAAATGTCTACAAGGAGTGTCAAATAGGCCTACCCCACTAGAAAAATGAAAAAACTAGTCTATTCTGGGCAATCATAATTAACTCGCTTAGCCTATAGGCCTATCCGAGAGTATGTAGCCTACCTGTTTCTTACCGTCTTTATAATGTGCTAGGCCTAATTTATTCGCTGTTTTTAATCTGTAGGCCTATCGCTTCAGGTTGTAATAATTCATTTAAATAATTAAATTAGTTTAGAATTTTACTGCTCTGCAGTTGTCTGCTTCATAGGCCTACATTTAGGCCTGATTCCTCTTTCAACCTATAGGCTAATGCTCTCAAGTGGCCCTTGCTTGCGGTACTTTCGGCCCCTTTGGGTCTCCTGCATGGTAAACTGATACAACTGGATGACATACTATAATGAATTACGACCTGCATTTTGCTGGTTTACCGTTTACCGAAATAAACTATAGGCCTACGGTATGTTATAAAATATGTTATGCCATGAATTATGTCTTTCGGAATGCTATAGGCTTATAGCTATACATATATATAGCTACATATACATACACTCGGAAGGGAGGCCTAACATAAAGTCAGGTAAAGTCGGACAAAATTTTCGCCGACCTGCCATGCAGAAGAGACTTCGATCACCAGGCGGCAGTAGGCCTATCATAGATTGTTTTTGCAGAGGGTATAACTATATCTAATGATTAAAACCTCACAACCTTCAAGGGATCGTTGCCTATATTTTAAGATGTCGATTATTTTCGATGCATGTCGATTTCTAGAGTTTTACAGGCTGACATAGTGAAATTCATCATTCACTGCTAATTTAATGGTTTATGACAAATTTAATTGTTGAAGAGAAAGAGTTTCAATTTTTTCATATAGGTTACAGTAAAATATATGTTTTGCATAACTTGTTTGAGTGATATTGAATTCATTTCATGGTTGAAACTGCAGTTGTTTGCTGTCCGACTTTGCCAAACAGGCTCTTGTCAAAGTCGGACACAACTAGCAAAACCCTACTGTGATGTGTCCGACTTTGACAAAACTACGTTCACGCTAATGCTTCATAGGCAAACCAAGGCTTGAATTTGACAAAAAGGTTTTAAAAGAATAAAGAGAGACAGTCATGGTCAAAGAAAACTGTTTTATGTGTAGCATTATGCCTGCCTAGGCTATTATATAGGCTATGGCAATGTCAAGTTAACGATCCTCATGGCAATTGTAGGAAAATAAGTGTGGAGTTGGGGAGGGGTTGTAGGCTACAATGAAGACTCTACTATGGGGTCCTAAGAAAGACTAAAGGGGTTGAATCCCTGCATTTCAACTCCCACAGCACTTCTCACCCAACCAGCGGTGCAATTAAATAGGTCGTTGCCACAGATGGTTTGCAAAAAGTGTGCAGAAGAATAGTCTATGCACTATGGTGTCTCTGATGATTATTTTTTTACTTGTTGGAAATGTTTCAAATAATTATTAGAAAAGTTCTTGTTTTTCAAATTTTTCATGGATCTAGATTTCATAGGTTTTCGTATGCCTAGGTAGTCGAGTTTTATATACGCCAAGATCTAGTCTATTTGCCTGCTTTGCAGTTAGGTCTTTCATGCTAATCTGATGCTAGACCCTAAGTGCGATCTTTTCAATAAATGAGGGCAAGTAGGCTATACTGACATTTGATTGATTTTACTTCAGTTATTTTCAATGTTCAATGTTATCTTACAGTTAAATTTAGCACAGATCTTGATGAAAATCGTTCAGTTTATCGATTGTCCGACTTGTATAGTTCAGTTTATCGATTGTCCGACTTTAACAAAATAAGGTCGAATCAGCAAATTATTGTCCAGGTTTACCAACCAAGGTGTCCAGCTTTACCCGAAAAACCGAAAAGTCAAATTTCGTCAGCTCGCTGTACTTGGCACACTCCTGATCGAGTTCATATACAATTGCCCAGGTTTAACTGAATGTATTAGTTGAATGAGATGATAATTAAGCTATACAATAAACTTTACATCATCTAAATGTGACGCTCCGTTACGGAGTAACCTCGGTCAGAACAAAAGGGTGTCCAACTTATATGATACGACCCTATACATGATACATACACATTATAATATATATATATATATATATATATAATTTTTATACAGTGCCCGATGAAATGTAGAGCTCAGCAAAAAGTGTCATAGGCTAACTAGGTCAAAACTTTAAGTATTTGACTGAAATTTTTTAAACAGCAACATTAGCTATATAGGTTTACCACCTAATCTTAACACCGATTGGAAATATTCGTGAGTTTGTCAAGTTTATGAGCGTTTGAGATGCAGCGCCGAAACATTGAAGTTTCCAGCATGCAATAGCTGAAACGATGTGATTATGTGAAGTTCTACTAGGCCTACATCCATCGTTCAAAATGTCCTCCTTGTTCACGGACACACGACCGTAGATGTAGACGCCACTGTTTGATGTTCCGTTCGAGGATCACGTGGTCGAACAGCTACCACTCTTCAAACAGACTCGCTCTACCTAAGGCTATCGATGCCATGAATACAGAAAAATGCACTTCTCCATTACACTCTAGATTGAGGCCTGGTCCGATCGCAGCTTGCAATGCTACCATTACATTGTGGAAACTGATAAAGAAATTATTATAATTGTAAGAATATTTATTGAAATTTTAGACTATTTAAGTCGGCACTGCAATAGTTGAGAAATTTTGTTAAAATGGCAGCTTAAAATTCTGCCATTGCAATGTAAAAATTCAAAATTTTCTGGTGGGTAGGGGCACATTCCCTCCCCTTGCCTCTCCCCACTCGGCGCTACACGCCTCAGCGATCGACCGGCAAATACTCGTTCTCCGTCCCCCAGATCTTGATCCTTGATCCCCTAGAGGAGGGGAACTAGATGAGACTCATAGTTTCGTTTAGAATTAGTGTTTGTGTCTAGGGCTACAAAATTCCTTAAAACGGCCCTGATAGTCTCCCATCATTGAAACCATAATGATACCAAGATTGCGGACAAAGGAATTGGAGTGAAGGTTAGCGATGATGAGTTATTGAATATTGTTTTAGCTTTTAAGCAAGCTAAAGCCGGTTAAAAGAAATATGATAGTTAGGCTTATATTTTAAGCATAATCAGACATTGTAATTTGTAGGCTATATATTCGCTAAGAATCACACTGCATTTAGGCCTATACATCCGATAGGCCTATGACTCTTCATGAGAGCTGATGCAATAATTAATTAAGGTAGGACCTATTATAAAAGACAGAGGAGAAAGCCTAAAATTAATAGAATCTGGAAGAGAACCCAGTCAGTTTACACAGGTTGGATGATCAGTGTTAGACAATGTTGGTTCAGTATTGACCCAATATGCGTTCACTGTTTGGAATGGCAAGGAAACAAGCCGATAGCCTATATAAGTGGTGTCAGTAATTTCACCAGCATGCAATTTCACCAGGATCCAATTTCACCAGCATGCAATTTCACCAGCATGCAATTTCACCAGGATCCAATTTCACCAGCATGCAATTTCACCAGCATGCAATTTCACCAGCATGCAATTTCACCAGCAGTTATTTGCACTGTCGTTTGGCAGAAGAGACGGCGAGGGAAAGGACTGGCCAACCACCTTCCTATGCACAATGGTTAAGAAAATGAAGTCTCGCTAACACTTCGAGCATGTCTGCCTCTCAAGGGAACTTGACGGAACTTGACGGACTGCTGAATTAGTAGGCTAGGTCCGAAAGCGTTTTACGTTGTGAGCGAATATTCGTCTCTTCCTTCCATCTCCTTCACTTATTCTCGAGTTTATGAGTTTATGAATTATGCTGAATTAATCAGATTTCAAAATCGCTGTCATACTCTGCTCGTTCACAAATTTTGAGGCTGTGCATCTGAAATAGGATACTGCATGAATATGGCATAGGCCTACACTACAGTAGGCTACTGCACTGACGCGGTTGCCATCAGAAGAACGGACGGATATCAAGAGTGTCAGCATAAATTGACATGTAAGGGGCCTACTGTGAAGTATAACCTCCGCTTAATTAGTAGATATATCGAAAGAGGCGTGATTTTGATTAGATTAGCCGTTCCAGCATCAGGAAAGCAGTCGCCGGAACGTCTTTATCAGAAGTCGCCTGGAGTATTTCCATCGACACGTGCAGAATCCAGCTGTAGGCCTACATGTGCTGCTGTTGCTGCTGCTGCTGCTGCCAGTAATCTGCTTGCTTCACAGCATCTTTCGTTTCTGTCTATCACCACTGCTTAGCCTAATCGAAAACATCCTATCCTGTACGTTGTATGGCCAGGCTATAGCCTATATCTATAATGCGTCATCCTACTGCTCTTTCAGTGCCTCCATTCGTCTTCCTAAAGATCATCATTTACACCACACTCAATATAACGAAGTCGAGTAGGCCAGACTATTTCCACTATGTAGTATAGATGACACAGATATATTCTTAGCTACTGAATTCTATCGGCCCAATGTTATAGGCCTAATAAAGCGTTTCGACATATTCTGCCCGGAAGTGGTCTTTTTTATAGAAAATTTATATAGCGCCTCTTCAAGCCCCCGCCCCCCACTGCCGAAATGGACCCTACGCCTGTTGTATACGACCAGCAACAGAGAATGAATGACGCTGTCGGATAGCAGTCCGCGAGCGGGGAACCAGAAGCTCAGCTTGGTTCGCTGATCGAAGGGTGGATTGACGCTGAACACCCAAGGTGGAACAAAAGAGAAAATGGTGGAACCTGTCCCTCAATCATCAATGCACCGCCTAACCAAAGCACAGACCCTGTATGCAATCCGCAGTGGAGAAGGGAGCCAATTTAAAACATCCTGCACAAGATGAGACGTTATTTTCTCTCTCTGCATTGCTTTAAAACTTATTCAGACATTGCTAATTTCCTCTCTCACCTTTTCCCGCTGCGCTGATTGAAAGCCTGTAGGGATCTAATGGGAGGGGTGCCAATCCTGTGCAAATTTCTCAATGAGGGAATTCCCCTCCCCTGGATCCACCCGTGCCCGAAGACAAGTCAAGCTGTGGCATAGCCAACAGTATGCATTTTGGAATGCTAACAGGGAGGAGACACTGCAGCAAACAGCAACTTCGAGGAAATTGAGCTACTTCGGCCATGTGATGAGATCTAACGGTTTGGAAAAGGAGCTGATGACGGCATGCGGTGAGGGAAGGAGGAGACGCGGAAGACCGAGGAAGAGATGGTTGGATGAGGTACAGGAAAAGTCTGGCATGAGCCTGGAAGAGCTGAGAGAGGCGACAAGAGAGAGGAGACACTGGAGAAGATACATCACGAATGTCGCCAGAGCTCCAAGAGCTGACGGCACCAGGTGACCAGATGAACAATAGCAATTCTCTACAATTACCACTTTAAAAATCAGCCATGCAGCTAATGGATAAAATTGCTGTGATACATTCCTGATAACGTAGCTGTCGGTTGACTATCAATGAAAGAATGACCATTGTAGAGGTCAGTTCATGCTAATTCATCAGTCTTACATTATACATCGTATTTTGCGGTCAAAGTGTTATACTTTTTACAAATTTAATTATGGATGACAGATTTTATTATTTTTAAATATCTCATCATATCTGCTAGCTTTAGCTTTAGCAAAACTACATCATGTTAACCTTTATGGTCTGGGTTTCAAAGCAGTGATGTGACATTTACCCTTGTAGCCTATACAAGGTAAACTTTAGAAGTGCCCAGGGACATCGAACCCTTTTAACTCTATTACACAGCTATTTCTGATCTATTTCCAAATGTTTGGATAAACATAAACAAATACTGTTGACACTTTTCAGCGGCAGCAGGGTGATCATTGAGCAAATTCAACCGATTGAGGCTTTTTACAAAAGTCCAAAACAACTCAACAACGTCTAGCTGATTTAATTAATTAATTCGTTCGTTCGTTCATTCATTCAGGTATTGCCATGCTGAGCATTGCCATAACAATTGATTTTGACACTCTAATAAAAATGTTTTAAAGCAAGCAATTTGTAATCTTCACACTTCTAAAGCGCCACTCAAAGGCGAAGTGCAGCACATCAGCTTATTCACAAGCGCTCATTAAAAGCTCCCTTTGAAGCAAATAATAAACTCATTAAGCCCTTTTAAAAGCAAAAGATGAAGTGAATTCGCTATTTGAAATCAATTGAATGCCATAATGTTTTTCCGCTTCTAGGGTGGGGGGAACAAATCCATAACTTTTATTTAAGTAGCCTAGATAATACTGGGGTTGAGGACCAGACCCATAATATGTTATTCATGTGCAGTTGAGAAAATTTCTTAGAATAAGCCCTGGTGTGAGTACAGTGGTGGTCAAATTGAACACAAGATGCGAAGCAATTTCAAGTTCATTTGAAAACAATTATTTTAGATGTTAATTTTGCTACTTTTTGTTGAGTTAAGTTTTTGAATCGTCAAAAAATAGTAGGTGGGCTTGGGACCGGATTAACAATTGCGGCGGCCATGTTCGAAAAAGTTTTGGGGGATCTTCGACAGAAAATTCTGATGACCTTTTTCTTTCTTATAGTCGCTTGGTAGAGATTTCTTTAGAATATAAGAATATACATGGTGGGCCAAAAAAGACCCCCCTACAGTTTTTGTCAATATCTTGACAAAAAGTAGGAATTTCGAAATGAAATTTTTACAGGCTCATAGACAATTCATATATACACATCATGGCCTGATTTCATCAAAATACTTCAAACAGAACAAAAGTTATATTACTTTTAGTGAGGCCAGCCACCCTTTGTTTGACGATTCAAAAACGTAACGCAACAAAAAGTAATAAAATACGATTTTGGTAAGTCACATCTCAAATAACTGTTGTGAAATGAACTTTTTGGTGCTTCACAACTTGTGTTCAATGTGCCCACGACCAGTGCCAAAACTTCTTTTGAGTCTCTTTGCAAAGTTCTTGACGGCCCTTTGATGCGTTTCAAAGGCAAATCTTCCCATATCAACTCCAATACGCTCATCAATTCTCTTGCCGCTCTTGGTTTTGGTTGCAGATTGTGATATTTCTCCAGCATAGCTCTCCGCAATTGATTATCAATCCATCCAGTTCAAATCCGGAGTCTTGGGCCATTGGCTTTCTCAATGAAACCAGAAATTCGACATTGAGCTGATCTCCTTTCATTTGACGGCAAATCTTTTAATTCTCAGCTTAACTCTTAATTTTTGCGCTCTCACTGTTTATCAGAGCAAACGTTGCCCATAGCCGTATATCTCCAGGATCTTGCTCAAGAGGTGTCTGAATATGCATTCTGTCTGTCATTGACACCTTGGCCATTTTAATTTGTTTAGAAATTTGAATTTCATTGCTTTAACAGCAAAATTATTGATCTGACAGATTCCTTGTTTACCAACTTGATTGTCATCTTGCAAAATTATAGGCCTGCCGCCTACACAAAATGAAACTGAGAAATTTGCATAAGAAACCTTTTGAAAAATACCCATATTCTTAATTTCAAGCTGCTGTTACTAAAAAATTTAACCGTAAAAAATTGTTATCGTAAAAATTTTGCTCCCCTCCTGGAAAAATTTCTGCGGGCGCCCATGTGTGTGTCATACATATGGATGTATGACACACATCTAACTTTATCTATCTTAATACTTTGTCATCTAACTTCTGTTAGACTATGCAGCATAGTCTAATATAAAATACATATGTATTAACTATTATAGTCAGATGCTGGTTGAATAAGATTATAATTGAAGTCCTGCTAGAGCTATGCAATTCTTTTGATTTAGTTACAAACTGCATTCATGATGATCTGATCCTGAACTTGTATACTACTATACTTATTTAGGCTACCCTCGTCTGTTTTGATAAAGAGAACTGTGTTGTGGATTTATGAACATCTTCTTATAATTATATAATCAAGGATGACAGGCATTATGCAACCTTCGTGGAGTTGGTTTGACCAACAAATATGCTCTCCTACACCTCCTATACAAATGTGTACACCTGATATACCCTGTATGCGGTCACAGTATATATTGTATAGTCCTATCAAATGACTGCAGATGATGTAAGAGATGGAATAGGAATCATGGCTGCAGCAGTTTAAACTTCCATGCAGAATATCAAGAAAGCTTTCTTTCATCATTCAGTCATTGGCTTATATGTTTTACATAATTTGTTACTGCAACTGTATGCGATAGACGTAACATCAGTCTCATCATCTTCCATTTATGATCCCTGACTCATATAATGGGTGCCCTTGCATTGGCATCGTTCTCAGCCTCTGCCTCCTCAGCAGCTGCTGCTGTTGGTTCGGTCGGATCAGTAAGTTGGTTATTTATGACGATGGCCTGCGCAATAGGATTTCCGACCAACAGGTGGCCAGACGCCGTGCTATGATGCGGCGAACTCCTACTCATCCCACTCCAGAACTACCACTAATCAGCCGAAACTACCCACAGCCGCACCAGTGCGGCAGTGCCAGCATTACCACCGACGATATTGCAAACAACCATGCTGCACGATCAGCTCTATTACAAGATCACTCCTAAAACCAGCAACAATGCCACCACCGACACCAAAACACCAACTATTTCTTTGCACACCAAAATGTTGTGGGCATTTATCTATTAAATTGCTACTCATCGAGCAAGCAATTTACTAGTCGCTGATAATCTGCTTTGCAAGAGCTGCCAAGATTATTACTGCTAATGCTGCTGCTGCTGCTGTTGCAGCTACAACCACCACTACTGCTGCTTCTGCTGCTACTACTACTACTACTGCTGCTACTACTACTACTACTACTACTACTACCGGTACTACTACAACTACTACTTCTACTACTACTAGACCTCGTGGTAGCAGTAGGCATAGTAGTAGTATGGTAGCAGTAGAAACTAGAGATCGAGATACTACTATAGGAGTAGTAGTAGTAGTAGCAGTAGTTGTTGTAGTAGTAGTAGTAGTAGTAGTAGTAGTAGTAGTAGTAGTAGTAGTAGTAGTAGCAGCAGCAGCAGCAGCAGCAGCAGCAGCAGCAGCAGCAGCAGCAGCAGTAGTAGTAGTTAGTAGTAGCAGTAGTGGTAGTGGTGGTAGTGGTGGTAGTGGTGGTAGTGGTGGTAGTAGTAGTAGTAGTAGTAGTAGCAGCAGCAGCAGCAGCAGCAGCAGCAGTAAAAGAAAAACATCAACGGTTCTTAGCAATCCTCCTCGAAATCGAGCATATGGTCAGCAAAGGATCCCGCGAAGGCCACAGAGTTGAAGCGCTGAATGCACATCACCGAAAGTCTTTGGGTAGAGGAGGTTCGATCGTCTCTCTCAAATCGTCCGTCGTCTATGACAAGTGACGACCCCAATCCGCTATGAATTCAAGGCCTCTTGAGTTAATAGTGCATAGAGTTTCGATGGCCAGCGGAATGAAGTCATGTGTGACTAAAAGTAACAGGTAGGTTATTTTTTATTTTTTCTGTTGACTGTTGTGACTGTTGTCCACAATTTCTACTGCCGCTCCTTATGTGACATCAGTTGCCTGCAGATACGAGGGCGCTAGAGTGTCAGCCACAGTAGCGTCCATAAGAGGCTTCGGCCCCCGCTTTCCACGGCCTCCAAGCGCAGCATGCCTCGTGTCTCCTTAATCGCTGGGGAGCCGGTGTCACAATATAAAGTCTCCCCCGATACAAAGTCTCTTCCGAAATAGAGTCTCCCCTGGCCGAAACTCTGTATCGGAAGACATTTTCTTATGTAAAAGTATATTATGCGTTCGTGTTAAATAATTTAGCACCGTAAACAGTAAACTGACGGTTTAACCTGCTCATCTATTAGGCTAATTTTATGCGACTGTGTAGTCGATTTTACGCTGAACGGAAGAGACTTTATTTCGTAGGTGGAGAAAATATTCTCTCTCCCTAGGGGACTTTATTTCAGAATTTATTCTCCGGGGGCGAATTTATTCTAGAACAGATCCACCGGGGGAGAATCTGTTTAGAAATAGGCCTACCCCTAAAAGTCTGGGAGACTTTTAGGGGGTAGACTCATGGCTTTTTTAACGTGCAGTTGTACACAAAATGTGCAGCTCTAAATGGATTTGTGCAGTTGTAAAAGCACTTCTGTCACAAGTTCTGTGCAGTTAAAACTAGCAAAAAGGTCATTGTCATCCGATTGAAAGTAATTTACCATGGAGGATGGGAAGGGAAAGATCGAAGGGGTTGTGCAGTTCTAAAAATTCCTTTAAAACAGCCCTGGGTAGACTCTGTCACGCGACAATTACGGCGCCAACTATCAATTTCAACAGGTCACCGCAGGGCCATGGGAGTTATACAGCACGCTCAAGCAAATAATTACGGTATGCAAGTAGGCTAATTAACAGCCTACATTAAGCATTCCAAAGAATTTTTGGCAGGTGAAGCGCAAAATGGGCAGGTCATTGACCTGCCGCCATCTAATATTCTATGATAGCACCGCCACTCAAAAAATAATCGTGAGTAGGCCTAATGGCCTATATAGCCTAGCCTACAAGCTAAAAAAGCTGGAAAAGGAGATGATGCTGGCCTGCGGAGAGGGAGGAAGAAGGAGAGGACGCCCAAGAAGAAGGTGGATGGAAGAAATACACGAGAGTACGAAGATGAACTTGGAAGAACTGAGAAACGCGACGGAAGATCGTAGCAAGTGGAGAAGTTTGACCATGGCGGTCATAGACATAGACATAGACATATTTTTATTGTTCCCAACAATCCAATTGTACATGTATGTTTAACAAAGTATAAACATAATTCGCAATAAGAAAATACTCAAAGTGAATAGGTGTTATAAGAGTGAGGGAGCAAATAGGCACACCAAAAGGGACAAGTCCCGCTAAGCAGGGGCCTAATTAACAAAGTGAAGTGAGAAAGTGAAAGCTGAAGGGAGTATTGGAGATATTACAGAGATATTACTTAACTAGGGAAAGAAAAAAAAATATCGAAAAACTAATGTAGTAAACACTACAGGAAAAAATTAAAAGAAAGAACAAAATAAAAGCAAAGCAATCAAACAATCAAATAAATCAAATAAATAAATAAACAATAGGTCGCTAAGATTCAAAGAATCGACGGCACAAGGTGACAAGCTAAATGTGTAAATATTCGTGGTGGTTGCACTTTTGCTGCTAGGTTATAATTTTTGCTGTCCGTTTGTTTCCAATTAGGCAATGTTGATCTAAGATTCATGATGTAGGCACCAATGTCTTTTGAGCAGAAGGATTTGTCCATCCCTGCAAAATTTCTGTGGAACATTAAGATATAGGGTCTAGGCCTAAGCCTAAGTTACAACATGGCTATGACAAATCTGCATTACTACACTGGACTAAAATCGGAATAAAACTGTTTTTAATGGTATATATACTAAGCTTATCACTGCTGCACGTCTATTGGAATGGTCCTACAAAATTTAAATTATGTCATCAAACCAATAAATTGTAAAAACAGTTTGTGAATTAATGGATCTTTATTCTATAATTAGGTCATTTTTTCCCGCTTATAACCACCTTTATTTTGGACTCTGCTCTTAACATATAGGCCTAGGCCAATTAATGTACAGTTCTGTTATGCCTTCTAAGAGGAGACAACCTGGTAAAACGGTGATAGAAGATGGATGGGAAAAGAACAAGAGGAAGACCACGACAGATGATGGACTAAAATTGGGGACACGATGATGACGAGGATTGGATACCAAGACTAAAGAAGAAGGGCCTAGCGGAGGAAAGAGTGGCGACATTGGACAGCCGAACATGCCTAGGGGCAGAGGACCAGAAGAAGAGAATAATAATAATAATAATAATAATAATAATAAAAGTAATAATAATAATAATAATAATAATATAAAAAAATGAAACTGTGTGGCACATTAATATGTCGATAGTAGCCTAGACATTAGGATAATAATAATAATAATAATAATAATAATAATAATAATAATAATAATAATAATAATAATAATAATAATAAATAATAATAATAATAATTCCGATCGCGTTAGAAACATTGGGTCCAATAAACATGTCAGGTGGCGAATTTATTGTGGAACTAGGTCGTCGATTGTCTGACGCCACCGGCGACCCTCATCATCATCATCATCATCATCGAAATCCTTGGGCTAAACGCCCGTAGGTGTCCGGCGCCACTCTCTGTTTGAGTCTGTCTCGCGTCATGTTGCCCATCTTCAACCTGTCTGGTCTGCAGGTCCATACCATTAACATCTTGAACCAGCTAGACCACCTTGTCTGATGAAGAGAATATTGGGAGAGAGGCACGAAGGACAACCTGGGTCAATGCCCGTATGTGTCCCACGCTCTCCCCTCCCCCCGACTCTCTCCACTGGTCTGTACTGACCGGCCTGTGCATGTCAGCTCCACATCATGACGCCTTGAAGCATCTGGGTCGCTATGTCACTTGTGCCGTGGTTTTTGCCCGGATAAAATGAGGAAGGTTTGCCAGATGGGTGGAGATACACTGGCAGTAAAAGACCAAGACCATTGAAATCCGGCGACCCTCAGGAAACCAATTATCTGTTTCAGCGCTTGTCCATCTGTACGCAGCGCTACAACGCAATAGCGTTTAAAGGGACCTTTATGCATGATTCATAGAAGCATTTAGTACTCTTCGGAGTAGATGCAATAATAGGAACTTGTCTGTTTTGCAATAAAGGAAGTTGTTCAATAATAATAATAATAATAATAATAATAAAGAACCCCCAGGGCTCCTTCGCAGTGATGGTAAGAGGCCAGACTGGGCGACGCTCATACCGCGGGCTGGGAGAAAGTAGGCTACTTTAAGTTTCTTTAAGTTTCCGAACTTATTGTAAATCCATCATCTATGATAGAATTAGGTCACTGTGTTGTAGAATTAGGTCACTGATGGGATCTCGCTAGCGAAACATCCGGTTCACGCCGATTTTCGCTCGGAGAGAATTTGCCTGTTTCTTTGGATATTACGCTGTATGATTGCAAATGTTTCGTCTATTTGAGCGTATAATGTAATGTAATGTAATTAGAAATTTCTATAGCGCCGCTCACAACCAAGGCCATTCAGTAGCGCTCCCAGTGCGATAACCCCTAGAGAAAAAATAGGTCTTAAGAAGAGAGAGAGATGTAGATAACGATCCTGAAAGTAGAGTCCCACGCAGAGTGGAGGGAAGAGAATTCCACAAAGAGGGCCCAATGATGGTGAAGGATCGAGTTTGAGCAATAGTGGTCCTAGCTCGTGGAACAAACAAGTCAGCCCTGTCCAGAGAACGGAGAGGTCGATGAGAAGATGCTGATAGAGGAGAACGAATGAGATCACTGAGATACATCGGTGCAAGACCCAGTTTGGATTTGAGTACCAGAGAAAGGACTTTATATTGTATGCGGGCAGAGAGAGGAAGCCAGTGTAGTTGGTTAATCATAAACGAGGATATATGGGAGTACTTAGGAAGGCGCGCAATTAATCGAGCAGCAGCATTAAGGACAGATTGAATGGGAGATAGGCGGACCTTTGGAAGACCAATAAGAAGGGAGTTACAGTAATCAATTCTGAAACAGACAAAAGCATGGACTATTGATGTCATGGTTGAAAGGGAGACAGATCTGCGAATGGACCTGAGACGACGGAGGTGAAAGTAAGAGGAGCGCGTAAGGTTGGTTACATGTGTTGAGAATGTCAGCGAGCAGTCAAGAGTGACACCTAGGTCACGAACAGAAGTTGAAAATGTAAATTGAGGAAAGGTCTGAGATAGAAGCAAAAAGTCGATTTTTTTAATTTGCTGGGGAGTGCCAAGCCAGATGAGTTGAGTTTTGTTAGAATTGAGTGAAAGGCGATTTGAAGACATCCACAGGTGCAAATCATGGGAAAGTGCCTCAATACGGCGAACTATTATGTGTTGAGTAGAGGGAGAACCATGAACATAGGCCTGAACATCATCAGCAAAAAGGTGACCAGTAGCAGAGTGACTAGGAAACAGAGAAGTAACATCAGCCGTGTACAGAATGAAGAGTAGAGGTACAAGGACTGATCCCTGTGGAACTCCTAAAAATACCGGCACCCAGTTGGGTCTGGAATTACCAGCTATAACCATTTGGGTACGACCAGACAAGTAAGATTGAAGCCATAGGAGAGGGACACCTTTAATACCATAGGAGGATTCAAGGCGCTGGAGCAAAATTTTGTGATCGACCATGTCAAAGGCTGCTGATACATCAAAGAGTGCAAGAAGGGAAACCTGAGCCTTATCAATAGCTGCGTAGATGTCATTTAACATGGAGAGTAGGGCTGTTTCAGTTGAATGGAAAGCCCGAAAACCAGATTGGCGAGAGGGGAGAAGACCTGATGATTCAAGGTAAGGAAGAATCTGAATGGAAACCAGACGCTCAAGGGTTTTAGAAAGAAAATACAGGTTGGAAATAGGCCGATAATTTTGACAGTGGCTAGGATCAAGATTAGTTTTCTTAAGTGAAGGAAAAACCAAAGCACGTTTTTGAGAAGCAGCAATAGAGCCCTCAGCAAGTGATCTATTGAAGAGATAGAGAAAAAAAGGAGCAAGATCATCAAGCATGTCAATAATAATAAATGGAGGAAGGGGGTCAAGTTCACATGACCTAAGATTAACACCTGAAAAAACCGTTCGTAGCTCAGCATCTGTAATGGGCTTAAAGCCATCAAAAACAGAAGACGTAGTTGTGAACTCAGGTGGTGGTGCATCAGCTGTAGCAGCACGAAGAGAGTTTGTCTTTGTGTTGAGCATGTCGATGAAATCATCAGCAGAGAAGGCTGGAGTCTCAAGCGGACGAGACGGACAACCAAAGGAGTCCAGAAATGGAGGACCAGAGACGTCGTGGGTTCTTCTCATTACGCGAGACAAGGTTCTCCCAGTAGGCAGCCTCTTTGTGATGGTATAGCTTGTGAAGGGAACGAAGTTGCTTTATCCATATCAACCGATCACTGGGATCTTTGGTCTTACGGTACCGTCGCTCAGCACAGCGAGCACGGCGACGAAACTGATGGCATTCTTTGTCAAACCATACAGCTAGTGGACGGTAACGGGTCTTGACCTTGCGTGGAGGTAGCATCTTGTCAAGAAGATCTGTTGTAATTGAAGAGAAGAGGTCAAAGAGCTGAGAGACTGTTAGCTCATCCAGCGATTCAGCCGAAGCGAAGAGTTTCGTGGTACGAAGAGCAGAACAGAAAGCCTGAGCATCGAGGGTCTTCCATCCACGTAGCTGGCGAATTGTGTGAATTGGTTGAAGATAAAGGGAGGGAATCAGTGAATGGTCAGAGATAGACGGAGGAAAGACTTGAAGTTCATCAATTAGTTGATCGTCTAATGTGATAACATGATCAATGTATCCACCTAGCAGATGAGTAGGCTCGCCAATATGCTGACGAAGTTTCGGGAATGCCTGATCATATGCGTTTTTATATTTTTCAATAAACAGTTCATACGCCCCGTCAGCATCTCCATTTTGCATGCAGTGGTTACATTATCCCAATTACTATCAGCAAGTAGGGTTTTAAATTGTTCTGATCTTTCCTCATTGATTATGCGATGGTCATAATAATTCGGGAAACTTCTCTTGTAATTACCAAATGCAAAGTGGGCGAATACTGGCAGATGATCAGACAAGTCAGATATGATAATGGACGAATCAATCAGACTAGACCAGGCGTTAGTAAATATGTTATCAATTAAAGTAAGAAGAAGAAGAAGAAGAAGAAGAAGAAGAAGAAGAAGAAGAAGAAGAAGAAGAAGAAGAAGAAGAAGGAGAAGGAGGAGGACGAGGAGGAGGAGGAGAAGGAAATAAACAGGGTACCAGCATAGCTGCACTTCACTGTGAAGCAGCGTTGCCACTCCTTGGGTTATTTCACAAGATCTTGGGTTTTTCGATCCGAACTTGGAAAATGGGGTTTTTTCGTGAAGAACTTGGGTTTTTTGCTTGGGTTAATTTCGACGGAAAAAACCGGAAAACTTGGGATATTTTCGGAAAATTTTGGACATTATCGGGAAATTTTGGACATTTTCTGGAAATTTTGGATATTTTCAGGTAATTTTGGACATTTTCGAACGCTTTGTGCCGAATGACTAGAAAGTCATAAGAAATTTCGGACGGCTACTTGAACAGGAGCAAAATGTAGAATCGAGTAGGCCTAAATGACGTAGCCTATGGCTCAGATTTTAAAATTTGACTTTTTTAGCATCAAGCCAAATATAGAAAAAATTACTTCGTGTTGTCTAACATCTGAATGTAGACAAATCGAGTCTTGTGTACAACGAGATGTCAATAAATCCGGAACTCGTCGTCGTAGGCATACGTACGCCTACGTAGCCTATGCCTACGTACGCCTACGTATGCCTACGTATGCCTACGTACGCCTACGTATGCCTACTTATGCCTACGTATGCCTACGTATGCCTACGTACGCCTACGTATGCCTACTTATGCCTACGTATGCCTACGTATGCCTCTGATCTCGGCTACTGCAGCTGTGAAAAGCGCATCACATTCACCATCGATGAAATTTCTCTAAGATTGAGCTCCATTTAAGAAATCGATATAGTCTTTTAAACGCGGATTTGTAAGGGCGGTTCTTTTGATAATCCTCCTCCTTTCTCATTACATGTACATAGCGCCTCGATCAGCCTGGTCTGTCGTGCTTTGTCAGTTTTATACATGCCACCCCGAACTTCTTTCTGATGTCCCCATTTCGTTTCCTGTCTTTCAGTGAGATCCCCAGCATCCATCGCAGCATTCTCATCTCTGTTATCTCATTCATTCATTCCGAAAACTTACATAGCGCATCTTCAAGAAGCCTACTCAGATGCGCTCCCAACCAAGTCACAACTGAAAAGATAGGTCTTAAGCAACTGCAACATCTCCAGTAGACCTAACCCCTTGTCCATTTTCGTTAACGTTCAGGCCTCAGCTCACCAGCCAGGTCTTACCATTGTTTTATATTATATATATATATATATATATATATATATACTATCTTTTCCTTAAGCTGAGTTGGATTTAAATGTATACACCTGCTTCAGTTGTTCTCATGTGAAGTCCCTGATCTCTAACTCCTCCGCAGTTTTGAGCATCTACCATTTGTCAAGGAACGTCTTAATATTAATCAGACGCCACCTATCAGCAACATTGATGAACTGTGGACTAGTTTTGCTTCAAGGAAAAGCTTCAGATACCTTCCAACCGAGATCACACGTGATTTACCCTTCCTACGCATTCAACAGATGTGACATGGCATCATCCTTTGCTTGCCGCCGTAAAAGGATGGTCTGGAACATTTTGGAAGAGATTCAACGATGTCACTCAAGCCTTTTGCACCTTAGCATCAGCTCCCAGCTAGTTGATTATATTAGCCCCCTCAATGTCATTGAGCGCTTTCTAGTTCTTCTGTACGACCGTGCGAGTAGTAAGAAGAAGGTGAATGATGCAATGAAGCAGTTGTTCTCGCAGAAAAAAACAGACCTATGGATTATACCCCGCAGTCAATCGAGTCGTGGGCTACGATCGACTTGGCTCGCGCGACGATCGACTCGATCGACTTCGTCGACTCGCCGACCTCTCGACGACTCGATCGACTTGACTCGGCCAACGATCGACTCGATCGACTTCGCGTCGACTTGGCCTAATTTTGTCTCTTGCTCACCTCTGCAGTTATGTGATCTAAAAATGAAATTATACGAAGGTAGATCTGTGTCATAATCTGTGTGACGTAACAATAAGCCTAATTTCGTATTCTCAGTGAATTTATAGTAGATTTGCACTGTAATCGTAGTGACGTCACAATGGGCCTACTTTTTATATTCTCATACTAGATGTATAATAATAGATTTGTTTCATAATCAGAGCGATGTTGCGTTTAAACAGCCCCAGTTTTGTATTATAAAAATGAAATAATATGACAGCAGATCTGTATCAAAATCGAAATGACCCACAATAGACCTAATTTCGTTTTCTCAGTGAACTTATTTAATAGTATAATTGCATGATAATCGAAGTGCCGTCATAAAAGGCCCCGTTTTATATTTGCAAAATGAACATAATATACTGGTAGATCTGTTTAATAATCGAAGTTACGTCACAATAGGTCTTGTTTATATTCTCTAAATGCACTTTTATATATAGTACATTTGCATCATAATCAAATTAAGTGACGTCAAAATAGGTCTTGTTTATATTCTCAAAATGCACTTCTACAATAGTACATTTTGTATCATAATCGAAGTGACGTAATAATAGGTCTAATTTTTTAAGTTCTCGAAGTGAACTTGTAATATAATAATAAAATTGTATCATAATCAGAGTAGCGTTACAATAAGCAAAGGAGTAGTTTTGTATTCTCAAAATTAACGAAATTATATGATAGTATAGATCTGTATCCTGGATTCCTGATCGAAGTGACGTCACAATAGGCCTAATTTCGTTTCCCAGTGAACTTAATTAGGCCTAATTGCAGAATTGTATCATAATCGAAGTGACGTCATAAAAGGGCCTCGTTATATATTTTTAAAATTAACATCTACATATATAGTCAGGCCCATAATAGTAGCTCTGTATCATGCTCATTCAGGAGCGGATCCAATGCAGGCAATCCGGCCATGCCCCCACTCCATTAAGAGATTTGCCTAGAAGTACCCCTCCCCATCAGGTTTCAAGAAGCTGTAAATCAACGCAACGGGAACAGGAAGATGAGAAAGTAGCACATGACTAAAAGTCATCAGATTTTAAATAACCTGAGTTGCCACGGGTTTTTAGAAGTTTTTTGGGCGAAAGACAAAAAAAATTCGGCGGAATTTTTTCGGCTCCACACCCAAAGTTTTGGCCTCCCTTCCAAAATTTCTGTATCCGTCCCTGTACTCGTTCAATACAAATCGAAAACGTGCGTCTATAGTCAACTTTCACAGTTCCACTAACACGAAATCGCCAACACTGCCAAAAGGTTCATTTCCTGTACTTGTGTGCAAAAACCGAATTACGTCATTAAGCTTATATCATCTAGGTCACTTTGAGTCTTCAAGAAATAGTAGAATAAGCAAAATATTTACTAAGTAAAATATTTCTAAGTCGAGTCGAGTCGAGTCGATGAAACAGCGATCGACTCGACTTGCAAGTCGACGATTTTTCGATCGACTCGACTTGGCAAAACTCACGATCGACTCGACTTGCAAGTCGATCGAGTCGACGATTTTTCGATCGACTCGACTTGGCAAGACTCACGATCGACTCGACTTGCAAGTCGATCGAGTCGACGATTTTTCGATCGACTCGACTTGGCCGAGTTATGATCGACTCGATCGATCAACTCGATCGACTGCGGGGTATACTATGGATGGCCTTGCACCAACTCAAGCTGTCTTTGTAGAAGACACAATGAGAGCTGCCTATCAGGCGGTCATTTTCGGGCACAGATACTCGTATAGCTGTTTCCAAAACTATCATGTCCTGGTCAATGGGTGGGGAGCTGCAAACGATTGAAGGTGGCTGGGAAATGAAGTAGCGTCTCGTGCCTGTGGTCAACTGCTCACATGATTGTGGCTGCGAGAAGGGATGTTTGGACAGTGCAAATGTGTGAAAGCTGCTTTACAGTGTACTGGTCTCTGCCTGTGGAGAGTCCCATGTGACCGTGAATTATGTGGACGATGTTATGTAACTCTGTGGCCAGTACGGTACTTTGCCCGGACAACGGGTCCAAACTTTGTACCTGTCTGATTATATTAACCCCCTCAATGTCATTAAGCTCAATGTCAAGGGTTCCAAAATGCGGATTTAAGAAGCTACCTAACCGCAATATAATCAACGGGAAAGAAACTATCCTGAGTCAATCATTGTCCTTTTGACATTTAATATAGGCTAAGTTTCAACTAAAGCTATTAGTATAAATGCTTGCACCAACTGTTTCGGCAATTCAAGAAATGGCTTCATACGTTCACTCACCTTAAGACACAAGAGGGAACATGGCCGGAGACTTAGAGGGGATAGAGGGATGGACCCCTCAATGGTTGCGGTGGGGGGGAACCGTCCATGCATTTGTGCCCCCCCTGCCAACGGCTAAGTGTTAGGTCATGCACATTTGACGAATATAGGCCTACTGGTGACGGTATATCGTTAAAAGAGATCTTCGAACAAATGACGAAACGACTAAAAAAGGTTACCAACAGTTGCTATTATTGGCAGGGGAAAATGGTATTTTTTGTGAAAATTTCGACCAATTGAGTAAGAAAAAAAGAAAAAAGGTCGTCCGAAATTTCGTAGATGAAAATGGAAAATGTCGTCGGTGTGCGACTCAGCCGTCCGCCTAAAATTTCGCGCCTCGCGATTTCCATTCGGCCGTCCCACCCAACTTCTAGACCAAGTCTCCGCCTACGACGAGAGGGGATACGATAGACAAACCGGGGAAAAGAAAAGAGAAGCATTTGGATGAGAAGACAGAAGCACAGTAAAGAATATTACTTTTCTACTATGTTTCCATATCCTCATCCAACAGCCTTCTTGTTCGCCTGCCTGCCTGCCTGCCTGCCTGCCTGCCTGCCTGCCTGCTTGCCTGTCGACTGAACAATCAGCTCCTGCAGCATCCTTTGAATCAACGGGATGAAATGCGGCGGCGGCAGAGGCATATATAGACACGTCCACGGACAACTGTTATAGTAGGCAGACTCAACACCTGTTTCTATCGGCATTCTAGGAATTATAATTTGCGCTGGCAATGAAATGTAAGCCTACCTCACTCTCTCCTCTATCCCTCAACATCTAGCTCTCCTTTCCCCACGCTCCCTCTGATTTCTTTCTGGACCTATCTTTCTAAGCCAACAACAACAACAATAATGATGATGATGATGATGATTATGATGATGATGATGATGATGATGATGATGATGATGATGATGATGATGATGATGATAATAATAATAATAATAATAATAATAATAATAATAATAATAATAATAATAATAACGAAGAGTAGGGTCATTCTGGACTAGTTTTTAACCAATAGTTAGTAATGAAGTCCCTGAGGGATCCTAAATACTTCGGGGCAATAAAAAAATACATATATAAATAATAATAATAACAATAGGCTAATAAGATGGGCGGACTGGGTGTTACAGTTGGCATCCCGCTTTTTTAGCTTCGCCCGCGGGCACCGATCGCCTCCTTTCCACCATGCTGGGCAACATGGGCCTACATGGCCTCCTCTGATCCACATTGGGACGAGGCACGGGCTCAGTGGCTGAAGATCAGCTGCAGCTCGGTCCAATACCCAGAAAAGAACCTCGCCCACAGCCTAATAAAGTTGAAACTTAGCCTGTATTAAGATGTCAAAAGGACAATGACTGATTCAGGATAGTTTCTTCCCCGTTGATTATATTGCAGGTGGCTTATTTCATTTGCAAAACTGCTGCCCAGAAACAAAAATGAGACCAAAACAAATGAGACCAAGACAAATTATGCGAAATTCTTTAGTGTACACTTCACACTGTATCACACAGCGATCATTGATAATGGAGAGAGACACACACTGACAGACAGACAGACAGAGATAGAACGCGAGAGAAACAGAGAGACAGAGAGAGAGAGAGAAAGAGAGAAGAGAGGGAGAGAGAGACAGACAGACAGACGGACAGACGAACGGATGGACGGATGGAGGGAGGGACTCAAACACAGACAGACAGAGAAAGAGACAGGCAGACAGACAAAGAGAAAGACAGACAGACAGAAAGACCAGACGAAGAGAGACAGACAGACAGACGTAAAGAGAGAGGGAGAGAGACTCGTTGGATATAATTAGGTCATGCCGTCCGTGTGATGCGGAAGATAAACGACTTCTGAGCTTAGGTCAAGTCTCGACTTGCCACGAGCTGTAGCTTTCGTGGGATTGATTAAGCAACAACAGCACTGCTAAGCTTGCTAGTCTTCATAGGCCTATATGATTTATGCATTCGTTATTCCATCGTATGTTGGCGGCAGATTTTGATTTGTTTAAATATGATTTTGAGACGAGGTCATGAGAGCAGATATTTCTTTACGGCTGCACATTTCATATGCATTATATTCTGCGTTTGGTTGACAACAAACTGAAGCGCATCTATAGGCCACTCAACGATCGGGTGGAGAAAGTTTTGTCAGATGTTGCTGTGGCGATATAGGCCTACCCAGGTGCAATGGTAAGCAATTATTGTTCATATGGCGCTAGTATTCAAGTGCCGTTAAAGACAAAAGGACTGCATATATATCCTACTACCCACATTGTCATTGTAGGCCTATCAGGTGCCGCCAAAATCCCATTCATGAAGCATTTCGTAGGCTACATGCATCCAAAGCGTTTCATAGTTTCCTTCGTTTTACCCTCATTTCATTTTCTTTCAATTTCTGCCCAGTTAATTCTCAAACGGGTCCGGTGAAACAGAGAGGCAGCCTGAAGGTGGATTTATTATAAATCAATTATTATAAATGGATTTATTATAAATCAATTTATATAATGTCCTACGAAAGTTGATTTTTGGCTTACCTTTACTCGAAGGAAGTGATTCTTATGCGAGGGATTTATACAGGTGGCCTGTGTGTGTGTTTAGCTGCGTTCCAAATCCGTGATGAACGCTCGCACGAGTGTTGCTGCCCGGTACAGCAGGCGTTGTCGCCGTCGCCGTCGTCGCCGTTGTCTGTGTAAGTCCCAAAACACTGTCGACTGAAGTCTGTGAATTCTACGCCAGAGGCAGAAGGAATGAGGTTCCACTCAGTCTGAGCTACTCAAGAAGATCTGATTTCCGATAATTTCAAAGATAGACAGTCTTTACTTTATACATCAGAAGATTCAGGTGAATGACAGACACGGTCATTTAGCTACAGCACATCAATCGAAATAAGCCTACACGAAAAAGAACCAGAAGCTGCTGCTAGCAGGTGTTTACCGACGGCGGTTAGAGGAGGTGTACGTAGTAATAGTAACTTTGACTCCAGGTCTAACATCTCCGGCTCCGCGAGCAAATCTGTCCGACGGAGGTATCTGGAGATAGGCAGAGGGGACTGATGAGCGCGACTGCGGCAAGTGGAACCCTCCGCCCCCGCACCACTCTGCTTGGACGGAAACTGACAGCTAGGTCAGGGCAGTAAATCTGTTTCTAGATGTGGGGAGAGAAAATTTCCTCCTCGGAATTGGGCGTAGTATGCCCCCCTCAAAAGAGCCCACCATTGAGTTCCATGACACCCTAGGTCGGGACCTCTATCCTCTCTAAGCAGCCGGGCTCAATCCATCTTCTCCCCAGTCCCCCCTCTTCCTGGGTCGGCCTTCCCTCTCGGCAATATGTTATCTAGTCCATTCCTCTGGTGAATGAAGGTTTCTGAGATGGGGAGGTTTGGGGAGGGATGCTTTTCTCCCTGTAAGAATTTTTTCAATTTCCGCATTGCAATTTCAGCATTTTAAGCTGCCATTTTTACAACTAGGCTACTATATTTCAGTGGAAGGATTGCTGAAAAGAGAGGTCTAGGACTTAATAAATAGGCCTATACTTAACAATAATGTTTTTTGGAGTTTCCACATTGTAGGCCTAGACCTAATGGTACTATAGCTGCTTACGATGTCATCCTAAAAATTTCTCTAACACTTCAGTGCCATAATAAAAGAGTAGTTTGAAATTTCGATAAATATACTTATAATTACGATAATTTCTTTATTTATCAAGTTCAGCAACTCAGTTCTGCTGGTGATGATACGATAATGAATAATTGCTGACGAGAGTAAACTTAGGCCCATCAGAAATTATAGCGGCTTATAGCCTATTTGTTGCAATTCAATCAGGTTAGGACCTAGCTATCTCTATTGCCCAAGATGGTACTGAATTGCTGACCAAAATACAATTAGCAGAAATTGTTACAAATGATAAACAAACCAGGCAGAAACTACCAAACTGCCAAAATTGGGTGGCTACATGTATGCAATGTTCTTAGTGACTCTGATCAGTGTGCACTGTGAGAGGCGTTGCATAAATTATGGATAGAATACAATATATGCACTAGAATGAAAATACAATGTGGGACTTCGTAATAATGATGTTGTTTTACTAAGTGTTCAAGGAACACAACATTTTGAAATTTGAGTCTGAAATTTGAAATAATTATAACAGTAGATAAGAAACGACAGTTCTAGCATCACTTTTGGCGGTAATGGGTACGAATAATTGGGCCAAAGTTCAAGGTCAAGGTCATCTCATTCAGGTCACATTAATTAGGTCGCATTATTTAGGGCATATTAATTAGGACATATTAATTGGGTCACGCTGATTAGCTAAATTAATTAGGTCAGAACAATTATATTATATTAATTAGTAATAATTAGAATTTTTTAATTATAGCAATTATCGAACCCCAATTAGCAGCGCTAGCCCAACTACGACCGGAAATGACTCATCGGAGGCGCCGCAGGGCATTACGGGAGCTGCACTGGCTTCCACTTCTCGGCATCCTCCCCTCCATTCATTCAAATTTCAATTCCTCACTCTTAGACTGAACCTTACTTAGCCGCGCAAGACCCACTCCATGACTCATCCTATACTCTATCTCTCTAGAGCACTAAACCTCACCCTCCAACCCTCTATTCCACCCATCCACACATGCAAATTTGAAGCGTATGCATAAGAATCAGCCAAGCAGGGAGCGGCAAACCCTAGCGACAGACCAATCAGGAGGCTAGAAACCCTAGGCATGGCATCTCTCACCCTCCACAGCCTTCAACCTCACCCTCCATGTAAGTTAGAAGCTGTTCTTGATAGAGAAGGCAGTGCACATTTGCACTATTTTGTAGCTCTTACCAGCACACCATCCTGCTTGAAGTCATTTGAAAAAAGAAAGAGATGAGACTTCGTAAATCGTTTAATGCATCGCACTCTATTCACGGATTTTATTTGCTCAATTGAAATTTGAATGAATGGAGGGGAGGATGCCGAGAAGTGGAAGCCAGTGCAGCTCCCGTAATGCCCTGCGGCAATGAGTCATTTCCGGTCGTAGTTGGGCTAGCGCTGCTAATTTGGGTTCGATAATTGCTATAATTAAAAAATTATAATTATTATTAATTAATATAATATAATTGTTATGACCTAATTAATTTAGCTAATTAGCGTGACCCAATTAATGCGCCCTAATTAATATGCCCTAAATAATGTGACTTAATTAATGTGACCTGATTAAGATGACCTTGACCTTGAACTTTGGCCCATTTATTCGTAACCCTTCCCGCCAAAAAGTGATGCTTACCTACTTTTAACACTGGAGGGAAGCCATTTAGGACTAGTTGTACAAAAATAGTATTGGTACAAGTAGGCCTATAATATTAAATCATATTCATTATAATAATTATGATTGTACCACTTCTTAATATAGTAAACAATATTATTATAATCAAATAATCGTAAATTTGATCATGGTACATTATTATAACAGTTCAGGTGATGCAGAAATGTAGATAGTAGGCCTATAGCTAAAAACTATTACCGTTCTGTCAAAATTTTCTGTGGGGGGAAGTAATTTACGGGGAACTTCAATGGAGATGCGGCTCAGATGCCTATGGATTGAACACTGTCCTCCATGGCCGGCTTTCCTCCCTACCGACGTGAGTTTTGGCTCTTTTTTGATTCCCCCTATTTTTCACTGGGCTCAAGTCGCGCCCACCATGAATAGGGATAGAAGCCCCTGCCCTCCTAGGTTAGTGTTAAAAAATTGTTGGTTCGCACTACCGCACATAGCCTTTTATGTTAGGAACACAGATAAGCAGCACGGCTAGGGTTCTCTTGCCAAACAAAAGCATTTTAAAGTATTAGGCCTATTTTAGTCGCTTAATTATTTAGTCCTGCATCTGAATGGGTTAATAGGCCTAGACATTCACCTTAGCAACTCATTTGTAGGGCTTGCTGTGAATTGAGATGCTACCCGCTAACCCGCTTCTGTATTCTTTAGTGTCAAATGCAGGGCCGGATTAACAAATGTGGGGGCCCTGTTCGGTAAAACTTTGGGGGCCCAAACCTTACAGAAACACGACAAAATGACTCACAAAACGTGTTATATTCAACGAATAAACATTCGTCTGTTATTAATTCATTAATTCTATTCTAACAATATCAACTGGTCTTTTAATAGTGTTAAACAACCGATAGGCCTACATCTTTTCGGTTTAATTATATTAAAGTGAGTAGGCCTAATGGTCAGTCATTCTCCTGACCAGCGCACAGCATTCGTACAAGCATTCAACCAAACAGTGCAGAAGCGATTTTATGCCCCAAATAAATTCTTGGCTATGAAAATTTCTGGTAGAAATGCGGCAGAATAACGGCCAGGGCAAATGGTTTTTACCAGGGCATTTGCCCCGATTTGCCCTGTTGTACATGGCGCGGCATTGGTGCCCACACTGTGGGGCGCGGTAGTGTAGTGGGTATGTTCATTGTCTTGCAGCCGGAAGGTTGCAGGTTCGAATCCACCTCAAGTCGCCGCGTAGGGACCTTGGGCAAGTGCTTCACTAACAATTGCTCAGCGCTTCGGCGTGAAACTCCGATGCAGTGTCCGCGCTATAGTCGGAAGCGCCTCTGAGTAGCAAGCTTGAAGGGGCGCTATAACAAGTACGCATACAAACAAACAGTTTGCAAGCTCAAATATGTTTTCGCGGTTATGCAAGCAGTAGACCCTGGCTAAGGAAAGGTGTGAGGCAGGGTGCATTCTGTCTCCTTTCCTGTTCAATCTGTATGCCGAGAGAATTATGAGGAGGGCTGGATTGGAGGAGGCAACAGAGGGGGTAAGGATAGCGGGGAAAATACTGAATAATTTGAGGTACGCTGATGATACGACATTATTGGCGGGGAAGAGGGACGACCTGGCCGAGTTAATAAGAAGAGTCAGGAAGGAAAGCGAAAAGGCGGGACTATACTTCAATGTAAAGAAAACAAAAGTTATGACAACTGCAACAAGGGAAAACTTTGAGGTGGATGGAGAAACGATAGAGGTAGTAGGCCTATCGAGCTTCACATTCCTGGGATCTATGTTAGAGAAGGAGGGAAGAAGTGATATGGAAATAAGGCGGAGGGTAACAATTGGGAAAACGCCAATGAACGGTCTGGGAAATATTTGGAAAGATAAATACGTGAGCAGGGAAACAAAGAAAAGACTGGTAAGAGCACTGATCTTCCCGGTGGTCCTATATGGATGCGAGACATGGACAAAGACACGGGATATGGAAAAGAAAATCAACGCGTGCGAGATTTGGATTTGGAGAAAAATGCTAAAGATTTCATGGACGGAGAAGAGAACTAATGAATCGGTGCGCGGGGAGCTCGGAATAGAGAGAGATGAGACACTACAGCAAACAGCAACTTGGAGGAAATTGAGCTACTTCGGCCATGTGATGAGATCTAACGGTTTGGAAAAGGAGCTGATGACGGCATGCGGTGAGGGAAGGAGGAGACGCGGAAGACCGAGGAAGAGATGGTTGGATGAGGTACAGGAAAAGTCTGGCATGAGCCTGGAGGAGCTGAGAGAGGCGACAAGAGAGAGGAGACACTGGAGAGGATACATCACGAATGTCGCCAGAGCTCCAAGAGCTGACGGCACCAGGTGACCAGGTGAGACCCTGGCTCCAGCTCCTTCCTGCTTATGTGAGCTTTCACCCCGGTGGCTGTCTCTCTTGACAGCCGTTCATTGCGCTCATGCAGCTGCTCGTGGAGAATAATATTCCTTGTTCTTTTTTCGTGTATTGTGACCATGCAACGACGAGCATTCTCGGTAGTGGGTGCAGTTATCTGGAACAGCCTCCCCGTGGCTATCTCGCTTCCTGTCTTCTTAAGTCTTCTCTTTTTGACAACGCCTGCGTTAGGAGCGCCTCCGAGTAAAAATCTCAAGGAGCTCTAAGGCCTATATAAATTTATGAGATTGATTGAATTCGAAAAAATAGAGTGCATACTGCATGTAGACCTACTCAGTGTTATTATCACGCCTCATAATGCGTAGAATAGCACTTGAGTTCCGATCAGATGATGTATTAAGTGTTTAAATAAGCAATAAAACGTAGCCTATAGCTCTTACTAGCATTCCTGGCTGATTTTAAGGTCAATCTGCTAGGCAGATTCTGTCTGGCAATGAAAACTGCAATAAGGGCCCCCACACATGTGCAAAAGTTGCATAATGTTAAAGTCGGCAGTTTTTTTTATAATTTGGCAATTTTTTCAAAGATTTCAAACCCATTTTTACTATTATAATTAGCAATGATAAAAAAGTCCTATTCCCTGTGTGGGGCCCCCTAAAGTGTGGGGCCCCTGTTCGGCCGAACATGTCGAACATGCCTTGATCCGGCCCTGGATGGACCGTCTTGTCCGACAATGCTCTCACCTGAAGACAGCTCAACATTTGAAACAGCTGTGTATAGAATGGCAGATGGGAACCTCTTAACTTCTATCTTGGGCTATATCTATAGTTAGGATAATTTATAAACTATCAAAATAAT
Source organism: Lumbricus terrestris (assembly GCA_949752735.1). Taxonomy (NCBI): domain Eukaryota; kingdom Metazoa; phylum Annelida; class Clitellata; order Crassiclitellata; family Lumbricidae; genus Lumbricus; species Lumbricus terrestris. Next base: position 33,763,762 of record OX457041.1, read on the forward strand.
GAGCGATCCGGACACACACACACCTTCAAGGCTGCCTATAGATCTATGTAGAACAAACGCAGATACTATGAAAAATAGCTGAGCTCCTTGGCAAATTTGTACATTTCTGACGCAAGAATCGGAATTCTTCTAAAATAGTGAAACAAATGCAGCTTGCAATTGGTTGATTTGCTAAGAATGTTCTGTTATATTCAAAATGACTCGTTTTCATGCATTTAGAGAAGGTGGTTCTCTGACAGAAGGACTCCTTTTCTCAATGTAGGTGTACCTATTGCTAGGCGCCCATGCACTGGGTTTAGGTAGTGTAGGAACATTAGGCCTACTTTTATCCTGGAACTTTTTGTTCGGGACTTTTTGTCCTGGGACCTTTTTGTCCGGGGACATTTTGTCCAGGGACATTTTTTCCGGGACATTTTGTCCGGGGACACTCTAGTCTAACAAGCCTACTCGGAGTGTCAACACACCGCGAATATGCTATCAATCACAATGTTTGCAAAGATTTAATGAAATCAAGAATCGGCCTATAGTAGGCCTACCGGGCAGTGTTTAATCTAGTCCCCCTCCTCTGGGGGGGGAATTGAGGTTTCTGGGGGGGGAAATTTTTTTGAGCGTCCGAAGGACGCTCGTGATGCACGTAGCACTGGGAGGCGGAGGGGTATGGGGAGGGGCGCAGCCCCTCCCCATCAGAAACTTTTTGAATTTCCACATTGCATTGGCAGCATTTTAAGGTGTCGTCTTAACAAAATAGCTCTGTACTTTTTCTGTGGCCCATTAGAAACTTTTTGAATTTCCACATTGCAATGGCAGCATTTTAAGGGGTCATCTTAACAAATTAGCTGTACTTTTTCAGTGACCCATTAGAAACTTTCTGAATTTCCACATTGCAATGGCAGCATTTTAAGGGGTCATCTTAACAAATTAGCTGTACTTTTTCAGTGACCCATTAGAAACTTTCTGAATTTTCACATTGCAATGGCAGCATTTTAAGGTGTCATCTTAACAAAATAGCTGTACTTTTTCAGTGGCCCATTAGAAACTTTTTGAATTTCCACATTGCAATGGCAGCATTTTAAGGGGTCATCTTAACAAATTAGCTGTACTTTTTCAGTGACCCATTAGAAACTTTCTGAATTTTCACATTGCAATGGCAGCATTTTAAGGTGTCATCTTAACAAAATAGCTGTACTTTTTCAGTGACCCATTAGAAACTTTTTGAATTTCCACATTGCAATGGCAGCATTTTAATGTGTCATCTTAACAAAATAGCTGTACTTTTTCAGTGGCCCATTAGAAACTTTTTGAATTTCCACATTGCAATGGCAGCATTTTAAGGGGTCATCTTAACAAATTAGCTGTACTTTTTCAGTGACCCATTAGAAACTTTTTGAATTTCCACATTGCAATGGCAGCATTTTAATGTGTCGTCTTCACAAAATAGCTCTGTACTTTTTCAGTGACCCATAAGAAACTTTTTGAATTTCCACATTGCAATGGCAGCATTTTAATGTGTCGTCTTCACAAAATAGCTCTGTACTTTTTCAGTGACCCGTTAGAAACTTTTCGAATTTCCACATTGCAATGGCAGCATTTTAAGGTGTCTTCTTAACAAATTAGCTGTACTTTTTCAGTGACCCATTAAAAACCTTCTGAATGTTTACATTGCAATGGCAGAATTTTAAGGTGTCATCTTAACACAATAGCTGTACTTCTTCAGTGACCCATTAGAAACTTTTTGAATTTCCACATTGCAATGGCAGCATTTTAATGTGTCGTCTTCACAAAATAGCTCTGTACTTTTTCAGTGACCCGTTAGAAACTTTTCGAATTTCCACATTGCAATGGCAGCATTTTAAGGTGTCTTCTTAACAAATTAGCTGTACTTTTTCAGTGACCCATTAAAAACCTTCTGAATGTTTACATTGCAATGGCAGAATTTTAAGGTGTCATCTTAACACAATAGCTGTACTTCTTCAGTGACCCATTAGAAACTTTTTGAATTTCCACATTGCAATGGCTGAATTTTAAGGTGTCATCTTAACATGATAGTATCATATATTACAGGTAGTAAATATTGTCATTGAAATCATATAATAATAAATAATAACACGGTATATTATAACACTTCATGTAAAACAATGATGAAAACAGTAACTAAAAACCAATATCATTTTGTCAAATTTTTCTGGGGGGGGAAATGTCAATCCTGGGGGGGGAACTTTCCCCCCCCAGAGACGTCTAGATTAAACACTGCCTACCGGGTACTATATTCGAGCTTTAATCTCGGGTTTTAAAGTGAATTGAGAGCTGAAAATAGTCGATTTGACCTACAAATTTAGTAAGAGTTATTTAAGATATTTGTAGTCAACTGAAACTCAGCCATTTCTGAGCCTTTCTTTGGACATCACGCACCCTGACATACATACAAACAGAAGGACAAACATTGAGCCATTTATGATGTAGATTTATTAAAAATCCTACAATGGAGAATAAGCGTACCTTCATTAAGTACCTTATCGGAATAAGTATAAATAAGCTAGGATAAAAACTGAGAAACTTTACTAATCTCATGAATTTCCAAAACATTGTAATGATATTAAGAAAATTTGGCAAATCATTAGAAATATAGTAAAACTTGGCAATAAATATGCAATAATAAAATAAATAAACATTTACGGCTTTCTGATAAACGAACCGAAATGTATGGCCAAACAGTTTAATGCTTACTTCCTTGGACTGGTCCGTATCTGATAAAAAATCCTCCCTCTGAGAAAAATTTTGAAGCATTTTTGCTTCCATTCTCTATGAGCTCCTTTGTCTTCCTATACCAACTACCAACTTGGCGCGGTGGTGTAGTGGTGGCGTCGTTGCCTTGAAGCAGTAAGGTTCGAGGTTCGAATCCACCTCAAGTCGCCGCGTAGGGACCCTGGGCAAGTCCTTCACTCGCAATTGCTCAGCGCTTCGGCGTGAAACTCCGATGCAGTGTCTGCTCTGCAGTCGGGAGCGCCTCTGAGTAGCGAGCTTGAAGGGGCGCTATAACAAGTGCGCATAAAAACAAACTAATCCGCATGAAGTAATTACCAAAAATAAAACCCACTTTCTAAATTAACAAACCGTTCCTTGAGGAATGGCCTAGTACCAATTTAGAAATAAAAATGGCTAGAATTTTACCCATCTATATAAACAAGGCGCCAAACCTGATTTATCTGACTACAGGCCTATTTCCATACTATACCTTTCTTTACCAAACTTTCCGAAAGAGTATTAAATGACCAATTATTCTGTTATAATAGTAAACATAAGAACATCCTGTGCCCTCTGCAACATGGGTTCCAACCGGTTCACTCAGCATCTATGTCCCTAGCCTACTTGAAATCCAAGACAAAATCTCAGCTGCTATTGATAGTTACAAGTATTCATTATGCATCTTCCTTCACTTAGCAAAGACCTCTGATACTGTCGAGCATACGATACTCTTGGCCAAAATTGAACATTATGTAACAGGGATGCTGCTCTGAGCTGGTTCACATCTCGCCAACAGCCGGTCTCATGTAGGCTAACAACTCACCAGGGCCGTAGCAACAATGAACGTGGCCCCCTCCGAACATAGAACATAGGGGCCTATGTCCGGGGCGGCCCGGCCCCCTACAATGCAGAAACTGGTATGCGATGTACGTAATTCCGTAGCGTGCTTATTCTAAGTAATTTCGTTTCATAAGTATTATCAAGCTCTAAATCTGATATTATTATCAGTGGCGTTGTCAGAATTTCAGTTTTGGGGGCGCTGGGCTGAATTCCCTCGGAGGAAATTTTCCATTTTCAGCCGCCAAAATTTCTGACGAGTTTTTTAACGCATTAATTTTGGTCGAAATCTCATGAAAATTTTCCATTTTCACCCGCCAAAACGACCTATTTTTTAGTCGTTTGGTCGAAATCTCGTGCATATAGTTTCAGTTTTTAGGAGGGCTGATAATGGAAATGTCTAATTTTTACATGTAAACTACCGGATGGCCTTTTTGGGAGGCTTAGCCCCCTAGCGCCGCTACTCAAGCGCGGATACAGAAATTTTGGAAGGGGCCAAAATTTTCGGTCTTGTTGGTGGGACAGAGGAAAAATTTCGTCTTATTCGTCGCCGAAAAAATTTACGACCTTTTTTTAGTCATTCGCCCAATTTTCAGGAAAAAGATACCATTTCAGTCGCCAAAATAGTTTACGACATTTTTCAGGAAAACCTTCACCTACGCCTCTCACTTAAGAAAATTGCAAATTGCAAAAAAGGCCATGCGAATTATAACAAGATATACCTTTAACTCTCACGCGCATCCATTATTCTTAGCATTTAGGCCTATATAGTCTGTTAACCATTACTCACATCAACTTCATCCAATCTTGCGAATTTATGTGCAAATATCGCAACAAGCCTACCACTTGCACTCCTAGCTTACTTTTCTCCTACCCAATTCACCACTGGTACAAGAAAGAAGCCGGATAATAAATTAATTTTTGCAAGAGCTAACACATAAGCTGTCCATTAAGTTTCAGGCAGGCTCAGCCCTAGGGTTTGCGGGGCCCAAGGCAGCAGGCAAAAATTTGCCAAGTTCATTGCCTGCCAATACAGCATTGACACTATAATTATGTAGACCTATTTAAGTAATACAAAATCATGGGCGCCCTCTGGAAAATTAGCACCAATTTTTAGCAACAAAGTTTTACTTTTAACACATTTCTTTGCGCCAAAGCACTAATGAGGCTAATGATTCTCAGGGTGAAACGGAAAAATTTACATTTAGACACCTATGTGAACAATCCATGTTCTTAATTTCCTGCTTTGTATAGGCTATTCTTCAAACTCGCACCAAAAAGTTACCATTGTGCTGTGCTCCCTCCAACTAAAATGTCTGCAGGCGCCTATGTTAAAATTGAAGTTAATGGACATTCACATGCAAATCTAGCTATTTACCCTAGCAGTTTATAATCATATTAGTTTATAATTCATATTATGAAAACAATAACCAGGACTATTTTCAATTTAACTAGTTGAATATCTAGCATCTGAAATAGGATGCCAATAATTGACATATTTCCGATTTCTTCTAATTGAAGCCTTGAAATGTTGTATTCTCTATCGAGTATGCTATAAGACAACGATGTCAGTGCTATGATGCTATCTTACAAAAGTTTTCGCAAATCTTCCCTAATCTTAGGGGCCATCCATAAAGTACGTCACGCTCCAAAGGGGAAGGGAGAGGGGTGTAAGAAAGTGTGACAGTTTGTGACAGGGGGAGGGTCAGGCCATGTGTGACGTCACACATTTATTATTTTTTTCTTTATAATTTATGATGTCCAGTGAATATTTTTGAATTAAACATAATTCACAGGCCCATAATAAACAGATTCAATATAGCACAAGAGTTTGTCACATATAAATTTGTCGATATAGTCTTTTTTTAGTCAAATTGTTTTTTCCTTTTTATTATTTAATCACTGGGTGAGGTCAAGTTTCACTAATCTACTTCTTATCCTGTGTAAAAAGATTGCATAATCGGAAGATTATCTAAAACTTGACCTCACCTATTGTAAATGAAAAAGCAGCAGATAAATGATGTGTATTATATAATTGTCTAGTCTAATTTTTGCAATTTTGTTTTCAAATTCAATCTAGATTGAGTTTAACTGCTTCAATGAATAACTGTGACAACTGTTGACAATTAACTATTCTACTATTAAAGTCATTTTAATAATGTGATAGTTCTTTTAAGTTGAAATTTTATATTTTAATACAATTTAATAGTAAAGTGTGTTTTAGATTAAATTTTATTTAGGTGTTAATTTTAAAAAATTTTGTTCGAAAGTGTGACGTACTTTAGGAGGGGGGTCCGAGATTTGTGACAGTTTGTGACAGGGAGGAGGGGGGTTAAAAAATGGTCAAAAATAGCGTGACGTACTTTATGGACGGCTTCTTACCTAATTTGATGTAGGCCTTTGCGACATCGGATCTGAATTGATTTCACAATGGAACATCTTTTTCAATTGAAAAAAGCTAATTTAGTGAGCCATTCTCAAAGTATGCCTAGGTACATACCGTAGGCTACATTGTCGATCACATGGAAGTTTTGATGAGTCTTAGCTATTTGTTAATTTGTTGAAAATTAATTCAACGTGTAGGCCTAGGCCTAGGCTGTGACTCGGTTTAGCATTACATTTATAGATCGTTGTATCCAAAATCATCTATCACATTCACTCGGCACATTGACTGCAATTGAGCATATGCGACGTAACCATTATCAATCTCATTAAAAAAAAAATTATAGCCAGCTGCGCGTGGCCCTGGAAACGCGGCGGGGCCCAACTTCCCAAGGCGGTCGCCTCGCTCGCCTTGCTCTAAGGTCAGGGCCCATTACTATGGAATAACCTATAGCTACCTCTAAATCTTTATCCGTAACTTTACTACATGTAGCTTCTTGTTTCAAGCGTGTGTTACGAGCAAACACTTAGCACGATCATAGTCGTTAATTTATTATTATTAAGGTAGTTAAGTTTGCTATTCATATTTGTGTTTTCTATTGCTTACTCGTTGTTGAACAAAAGTTGATGCTCCCTTATATTTTACTCACTTAGACCTTCTGTAATCTTAAAGATTCCCCCCCCACCTAAAAAGTGGATAGATCCTTTTAGCGGGCCTTTGTCCTTTTGGTTGGCCTGTTGTCCCAATTACTCATTGCGACATTATCTCACAGGAGATAATGTCGCTCATTTGATAAATTGATTGGTTCACCAAATTTCATTTCTTAAAATTTTCTTTCTGCATAACTGAATGAATCATGCACAAACTTATTTTATTATGCGGTCAGTCCTTGTACATTTTTGGAGAAGTAAATTTAATTTGATTTGATTTATTTCTGCTTCCTTTCAGAAGCTATGCATGAGAAATCGCACTGTATGCCGATACCGTTGCAATTAAAAATTACAATGGTGTATAAAATATGTTTTTCGAATTCTTTCCTAAAGAAATAAAATCATAACTTAATAACTTGACACCAATATTATTACTACCATCTAATGCTCATGAGCAATTGTCTAGATCAAGCACCGATTAGTCCAACGGAGTCTTTGTGTGCTAGTGCTATCCGTCCTAGGTCGTAGCTTCCTTGACCCGGTTGTCCACTCCACAGTGCTGCATAAATGCTTCGCTATGGCTGGTCTATGTTTCTGGAATAAGTTGCCTAGCAGTCTCCGTGATAGACTTCTTGGTCCTTCTTTGCCCCTTTTCCACAAGCGTTTGAAAAACATTCTCTTTTATTGTGAACTAGCTGAATTACCCGGCGTTGCCCGGGAAATTTCGGTTTTTAGTCCCCAGCCACGCTGACCCCGCTCCCACTACGCCTTTCTCACCCCGCCTTCTTCCATCGGCCACAACCCGGCCTGGCGTTCTCCGTGAAATGTAGGGTTTACGCGGCTTACGCCAACCCACTCCCAGTCGCCTCTGCGGGGCGGTTTCGCTCGGCATTTGTCGGTGAATCTTGGTTCTTTTGCCTAAACCCGTCCGCCCTAAATAATGTCCAGATGGCCTACATACGACGGCACAGTATAATATTAATTACCGGTTTCCATTGTCATTATCTTGCGATCAACCATTCATAATTATTATCAGTGTTTTTAGTATAATTATTTTGCGAAAGCGCGCGCTATAAAATCGGCCGTTTAAATTGAGGTGAAGTGATGACGTCATAAATCTATGGATTCTTTTAAAAGGGTTCTGAAACTTCCGGCGACCAATCTTAAATATTGCGTTAACTTTCGGAAAGAAGATTAAAAGTTTCAAACTCGGGAAACGGTAAGATTTTTGGATCGCGAAGCCCGATAGTGTTCCCCGGTGATGCTAAAAAGTATTTTTGTAAATATTGAGAAAAATCGGTCGGGTGGATAAGAAGAAAATTGGTTCATTAAAATGTTACGACTTGATTTTATAGGTTTAGATAGATTGGTGTTGCAATCGGGTTGGGAACACCTCTGAGGAGTTTCTCTTGAATTGGCGATATATAAACTCATGATTACGATTACAATTACGATCACGAGCTACTTAAGAACAATGCTTCAGAGGAAATAATTCTACACAATTTCAGCTATCACCTCAAAGTTGGACTCATTATCACTCATATCACGTCACGCGAGAGTAACTTTATGCAATCAGAACCATTTTGTAAGAAAAGCGGGCTGAATAGCCTAAATGTTACCAAATGAATTGTGAATATCTACTTCCTTTCAAGAAGAGAAGAGGCACAATGCCTACGCGGCGACTTGAGGTCCTTGAGGAGGATTCGAACCTCGAACTTTCCGGCTTCAAGGCAATGGGTATGGGGCTAAGAATAAACATCGAAAGGAGGTGTGGACTAGCAGGCTACCACTACACCACTGTGCCCCACGATCAGTGTAGGGTGAAGCATAAATCGACAAAAAATTATGTGCTGGCGGATATTTAAATACTAACCTCTCGATTCACAGCCCAGCACGCTCAACTATAAACTACCGAGCACCCAATAACATAGACCCTCAAATAACCAACTTTCAGTTAAGTCATTCTCTATTCAATGATTTTTGTGGATCATTAATGCAAATTCTGCAGAGAAAGAAGGATATGATATTATGTGAAGAGTTGAACCAACTTCCCTGTTTATGATTTGCAAAGAAACAAAGATTACACGATGAAACAGACACGTTTCGACTAATCAGTCAATTCCATTCATTCGTCAACTGTTTTAGCGTGAATTGACAGCTCAGCAGCTCTTGGCTGCATGATGACATTAGCTCGCTGTATGAATGACGGAAGGGATGGATGGATAGGGAATGGACAGAAGGGATGGATAGATGGAGGGAGAGAAAGGGCATCATATGGTTCCCATCGTCGCTGCTGTCATCATTTGCCTGATTCAAATGCCAGATTGACTTCGCCTTCTCGACCCAGCTGCTGACGAATAACTTCCAACTGATCATGTGGTTGTTGCTTTAGTACTCGCCCCATGTTGTTGTTCTCTCGGCGCTTTCTCGGCGATGCCTCAGTTGCAACGGCCGAATCCAGACCTAAAGTAAGGTACAAAACGCCGATGGTGCATAAAAACAAACGAAGAGTAAAACTAAAAAAGAGATATATATAACCTGTAAACCTTATCAGCAGAAGCAGCAAGGGCACAAAGTTAGACATCTGCAGAGTGTCCGGGGCAAAAGGACCCATTTTGTCGAGAATAAATAGTAAATAGGCCTATACTTCGATTTTAAAAATTCAAACACCGTTTTAATCCTCGCATATTTACATGTATCTACGCTGGTGCGATCAAGAAAGCTCCATTCATACCATAGGTGCAATCACGTCCTAAAAGTTGGGGGGGACTAAATGAATCACGTCCTTAAAGTTGGGGGGGATCATAATAATAAAGTTAGGGACCACTCAAAAGTTGGGGGACGTGTCCCGTGGGTCCCATAGGGTGGTTGCGCCTATGAGTCATACAATATCGACGTCGTAATGCAATCATTTGCGAAAAAATTGAATTTTTCATTTTTTCGTCCAGTGCTCGGTCTACCGCAACCGGTATCCGCGCGATGTACAGTTGATCTAGTTATATCAAATTTCTTAGAAGCTTCTTTAGACAACCTAAAGAATCTGTTCATTGTCCGGAAATCTTATATTTTAATTCCGAAAGTTTCCATATGTTTGTTTGTTTGTTTGTACACAATTTGAATCTTTGTAACAAAATAGGCTCGGAAATGAAACAGCGTCGGTTTACCAAAATTTTTGCAATTGATTCTTACCCAAATTATAAGGTCAACGCAACTATTTTCAGCTTTTAATTCACTTCAAAACAAGAGTTATTAGTGTTTTAAGACAGATTTCATCAATAATCGATCACGCTAGCGCTTTAGTAAAGAGTCTACAGTACGCATGACGTCATACTTGCCGAGTAATAATTTCCGCAGCGCCCCGCAGGGGCGGGTCACATTTGGCTTTTTGGGGAAGCGAGGTGGGGTGGAGGGTTGGCAAAAACCCGAAATTTAGCAGTCAACGATGGGAACCACAGTGGAGTAGTGTTTAAAATCCTAAATTTCACTTTAGAACTCGAGTTATTAGCGTTTTAAGACAGAAGCGTTTTAAGACAGATTTCATCAATAATCGCTCACGCTTTAGTAAACAGTATCGAGCTTTAGTAAAGAGTCTACAGTCCGAATGACGTCATACAAGCCCAGTAATAATTTCCGTAGCGCCCCGCAGGAGCGGGTTACGTTTGGCTTTTTGGGGAAGCGGGGTGGGGTGGAGGGCTAGCGAAAACCCGAAATTTAGCGGTCAACGATAGGTACCACAGTGGAGTAGTGTTTAAAACCCTAAATTTCCCGGGCAACGCCGGGTAACACATCTAGTATCCTAATAAACTTATTTGCATTTAATTTTTTTTCGCAAAAGCGTTACAGCAACTTTGTCCTCCTTTTTAACAGAGTTGTTTAAAAGTTATTATTTTAACAACGTTATCATGGCGGTTTTTTCGTTTTTTTACTAAGGACCTTTGATAACCTACACATTTATTGCCATGTCAGGATTAAAACGGTGTTTGAATTTTAAAAATAGATGAACTTTTATTATTTATTCTCAGATTTGCAAAATGGGTCCTTTCCCCCGGACATATTGTAGGATTGTGACTCTTCCCTCGTGTTGGTTTGAGATGAAGGGGAACAGAGAGAGAGAGAGAGAGAGAGAGAGAGAGAGAGAGACAGAGAGAGAGAGACAGAGAGAGAGAGAGAGAGAGAGGGAGGGAGGGAGGGAGAAAGGGAGGGAGAAAGGGAGGGAGAAAGGGAGGGAGAAAGGGAGGGAGAAAGGGAGGGAGAAAGAGAGGGAGGGACGGAGAGAGAGAGAGACACAGAGAGACACAGAGACAGACAGACAGACAGAGATAGAGACAGACAGAGAGAGAGAGACAGAGACAGAGAGACAGACAGACAGACAGACAGACAGACAGACAGACAGACAGAGAGAGAGAGAGAGAGAGAGAGAGAGAGGCAGATGTTCTTTGCTATATATTTCAAGGCAAATCCTTATCAATCTGTTGTCTGCAGTTGGTCGATTGGACCCCAGACTTCGTTTTCACATTCGATTGTAGGCCTATTAATTGCAGTCTGAGTCTCTTCTTGTGCTAATGAAGATATCACTTACGAAATGTAGAAGCAAAATCCAGTATTTAATTACCAAGGATTATTCTGGTAGATTCTTGGATATTTGCAGCCTTTGTGAAGAACTTCGGTTTAGATTTTGTCAAAATTTCGTCGGCGGATTTCTGAGAAGAACAAGCAAAAGAGATGTAAACTTATGCATGTGTGCTCAAACCCTTTTCAGTCATCAACTAGAGAGAAGGGGGTCGTGCCTCCTGGGCATTTACCACATCATTTAACTATTCTGTAGCGCAACTGTTTCCACAAACAACAGACCAAGACATAGCCTAGCCTCATTTAGACATCACCTGAACTTCTGAAGGCCGTTTGGACTTGAGCATGGGCCTTGGTATAATTTACCAGATGACAATAAATCGACTGAACTCACATAATTAGAAATAGTAAGCCTACGTCTAATCAGCAGAACTTGCATTCTTTGCAGAAACTGAACTTCAGTTATCGACTGCATTTTGTTTAAAACATAGACTACATTACTATAATAGTGATTAAATCATGGGCTTAATGATATATTCAATTGATTAATTCTTCTAGTCTATTATTTTAGTTCACTGTGTTGTGTTCTAGACTACAATACTTACTCATTCATTCATTCATTTCAAAATCTACTCAGAGGCGCTTCTAGCCCAACCACGGCGAAACGAATAAGATTTCAGCAACGCATGTATTGGCATTATGTTTAGGCAGTGGGCTCATCTCCAACGGAAGTCCATTCCAGGTGGATCGAGAATGTGCGACGAAGTGCTAGCGCGGGGAACCAGAAATTCATCATAGAAGAAAAACAAAGGACTCGACGGCGGCTCGAAGCAGGACGTTTTCGCGCTGCCGTTTTGGCGCCGTACGTTTTGGCGCCGTACGTTTTGGCGCTGCCGTTTTGGCGCCGAAGTTTATTGATGAAAAGAAATACTTGCCTAAATGGAATTTGGATTGATAAAGCTAATTCTTGGCGTATGTGAAAGTTGGGTTTGTGAAAATAACTGTTCCTATCGTTGGAAGTTGGATAAAACTAAGTCTTTGCTGCAATAGAAGCTGGATGGATGATCCAGAGATCCTCTGCCTAAATAGAAGTCAGTTGACGAAAAAAATGCATCTAAAAATGGAAGCTGGATTGATGAAAACTTCTTGGTTGAATAGAAGTTGGAATGAACAAAAATTATTTTACCTTAAATAGAAGTGTCACGGATAATGATTTTCGATTAAATCGTACTTGCCTTGATGATTTATAATTATTGTTTAAAAAGAAGTTGGAATGATAAAAATAATTGTTGCTTCAGTTGAAGCTGGATTGATGAAAATGATTCTTGCAAAGGCAGAAGTCGGATTACTGCGTACGGACCTTGAGCAAGAGTTGAGAGATGGTGGCTTGTGGGTGGGTGATCCGGCGACAGAGCTGCAGAAGTTGTTTCACGGATGGATTAAATCTTTTCGGCTAGTCTCCAGGAACACGTCGGCTGCGAATGGTGGTGGAGTCTGCGAGCATCGACTACCGGACCTGAGACCGATGAGGAGGCGGTCATTGAAGGCGGTCTAGAGTTCACTTGGTTAACTTTCATGATCCGAAATAGAAGGCATTGAGCAGCCACTTGGTAATCGTCGTCGCTGGTGGACATCGATCTGATCACCCACGTACATCGAGAACTGCAGCAGGGTCAAACGTTCGCCGATCAATGCCGAAGATTGAGAAGGGGTTACAGGTACATTATGAAACTGTATATACCAGGTATGTATTATTATTATTTTAGTCTATACCAACAGACTATGTATAATTTTACTATGAATAATTTGTCTACCTGTAATTGACAAAAAACGACTCGAATGCCCTTCTTGTTGAACGATTCGAGCAAAATTCTGATGCCCTGAAGTAAAATTACAAAATAAACTGTAAACTTTACAAATGTGAAGCTATGCTTTGTCTGCATCGATGATCATGATGACAATATAGCGAGTTAGTAATAATTGGCGGCGGCAGCTTGTCATTGACATTGAAACGAAGAAATAGCTCAATCTAGAGTTCACTTGGTTAACCGGACTCCTGTGTTTCGTCGGCCTCTGATCGACACTGTCCGTCACATTCGTCAGTTTCCTTACGGCGCCGTAACAAGAGCGCGCAGACAAATGAGCGTAGACAACGGTCAACAGTACTGTGCTCAAGCCTCAATGAAAACAACCCCGACAGAAGCGCAAATGAAGGCAATTAACGCCAGACCAAAGCAATAGTGCCTATATTAGGCTATATAGCGGGCTTTATATAAGGGACCCGTCCATAAACAACGTCACGCAATCTAGGACGATTTTTGACCCTCTGCCCTTGTCACACGTCGTCAAGAAAGTCATACAAAGTCGTTCAAAGTCAAAGCCATCAAATATATAGTCACAAAGTTTTTATCCATCCTCGAAGAGACCAGATGTCCAGATTGCTAGGCCTATGCAAAAAAATGAAGTTATCGAATAAAGTAATTATAACAGAATACTTGAAACCAAAAAAACGAACGAAGAAATGTATAGAAAATAGCCTATAATTAGGTTATATTATTACAATCATATATAGGCTAGGCCCTATATATATATATTATACAGTGCATTCCACAAAATGAAAAATAAATAGGCCTAGTGTTGCTACATTTCAATAATTTTTTCCGTTTATTAAACAATCCGGTTGACTGAAAGCAGCCGGCTATTGCGGACTTGATTTGATATAAGCCGGTGAATAATCTGGTCTCCCTGACGTGGCTTTTGTAGGCGCTGACGCCGCTGAGAAATTCTCGAAGTAACAGAATACTTGAAACATTACATTACAATTATGCAGTTGAAACAATTTTACAAGAACTCAGATCACAGAATACATAAATCTTAACTACTAACAGAACAGACAGCCTGCAATAGCCTAATCGGCGCTAATAGCAGCCTACAAAGCATGTCCGCCCTATATACGGGGCGCGAACTCGTTACCTCTTGCGCTCTACGCCAGCATGCATTGCGCTACCGGGCCCCCAACAATAACTGTTAACCCTTTGAACCCGACGGGCCGATTTTCCGGACATGCTTTGTAGGCTGCTATTAGCGCCGAATAGGCTAGTGCAGGTTGTCTGTTCTGTTAGTAGCTAAGATTTATGTATTCTGTGATCTGAGTTCTTGTAAAATTGTTTCAACTGCATAATTGTAATGTAATGTAAATCTTCGAGAATTTCTCAGCGGCGTCAGCAATAACTGTTAAGTAAGTAAAACTTGTTTAATTGAGTGAAATTTTTAAATAAGGTAAGGAACTTTGACGCTTGAAATGATGATGTGACGCAACATTTCTTAACCCCCTTCCTCGTCACACATCGTCACAAATTCGTGAGAATCGTGACCCTCCTCTAGGCGCGTGACGTCATTTATGGACGGTCCCTAAATTCTATGCATTATAGCCAGGCCTACAAATTTTCTTTCAAGTGCTCTCTCGCCTTCAACTCTATGTTTTCGCGCCTTTAAACTTGTTTAGCTAATCAGTGTTTATAGTGGGGGAAAATACGTGCCTGGACACCCCTTACCTTTCCAAAAGAAGTGCCTGGACACCCCCTACCTTTCCAAAAGAAGTGCCTGGACGCCCCTTACCTTTCCAAAAGAAGTGCCTGGACGCCCCTTACCTTTCCAAAAAGAAGTGCCTGGACGCCCTTACATTTTCAGGCTGCGCTGGCCATTAAGTGACAGGGGAGACGGACATTAACCCCCTGGACAAAAGCACCCCCGGACAGAAGCCCCCGGACATTAACCCCCCTGAGGTAGGACATTAGCCCCCCAGTCTATGATATCATTACCTAAAAATGATGCACAAAATGTAACAATAAGTTAAGCGAATATCTAAACATTGCACATTAGTTTAACATTGTAAGAATAGGCCTATGCTAAGTTAATTGAAGGTTTAATATGCATATTATAAAACATTTAAAGGCATTAATTGTAGAACGACGCGAAAACTCATTGTGTAAAAGTCTCTCATAAATGTACAAAATTATAAGTCCAAAGTTTGTAAAATCTAGATAAAAGTGTAATGCCCAACTGATGTTAACAAACCTTCGTAGTAGCCAAAACTGACACTAACAAGTAGGCCTACTTTCTGTATAGGATTCCCATTCGTTCATTTCTCTAATGTATTGAATCTAATTTTGAATTGAAACCACGCTATAAATAAGTCTGCGAAGCTGAGACGTAGCCTAACTGTCGTTAGCAAACCTTTGTTGTAGGACACTAAGCAAATAGACTGTTTAGGCCCTATAGGATTCCCATTCCTTCGTTTCAAATCTAAGTCTATAGGCCTACTGACACAATTAGGACCTAAACGACACTAAGAACTTTCGTTTGCATGTGAATGCCAGTGACAAGTCTTATCGATTACGGCATTATTCTATGTTTTGCACATAGGGGGGGCTATTGCCCGGGGGGGCTAATGTCCGGGGGCTTTTGTCCGGAGGGGGGCTTTTGTCCGGGGGGGCTAATGTCCTACACCCAAGTGGCAGGACGGCTGTCATAATTTTAAATAAGTGCATAGACGCCGGGCCGTCCATTTTAAGTCCTGGTTTAGCTCTAACGTCAGAAACAAGATCACATCGCATTGAAGATCGCGAGGTATCGTCTATATATTGGAGGGGGGTCCGTAGCTCAGTGGAGAAAGCGCTGGTCGTTAAACTGAGTGTCATCCACGCAACCCGGGTTCAAGCCTCGCTCAGGGCATTAATTTATTAAAGTTTCTGTTAGCTGCCATTGGCGCTTTGCTGTTGTGTTGTTTGACTCGGGTTCTGATGAAAATAAAATAGCCCCTCCCACTTCGAACTGGCTTGGCCGAACCAGAAGTGATCCAGCACTTAGGCTATTAGTGTTAAGCTATATAGAACTCACTGCTGTAAAGCCGACCTGCGTGTCGTGCTATAGTGGGCCGTATTTCGTATAACCTGTAGGCCTACCTGTAATCATTCTGCTGTTTGCCAGAGTAATTCATTAAATTAAACAAAGATTAACCATTAACATCTTGGAGCAGCTAGACCACCTTGTCTGATTGAAGAGAATATTGGGAGAGAGGCATGAAGGACAACCTGGGTCAATGCCCGTATGTGTCCCATGCTCTCCCCCGACTCTCTCCACTGGTCTGCAGGGCGGGATTAAGGCATGTTCAACATGTTCGGCCGAACAGGGGCCCCCTCACTTTAGGGGCCCTCACACATGCAATATAAATATTTTTATCACTGTTAATCATAAGAGTAAAAATGAGTAAAATGTCTCGGAACAAATTGTCACATTATTTCAAAACTGATTTTAGCATAATATAGATTTACAACTTTTGAGCCTATGTGGGGGCCCTTACTGGAGTTTCCAATTCCAAGCATACTTATCCTAAAATCGGCCAGAAATTCTAGCAATGGCTACTTATCCTCTCTCGCATCTTGGAAAAAATTGTCGTACGTAAGTACTTTTATGAAGTTTTATCCCTTTATCGCAGAACCCTGCACCAACCGGATCTTTGCAGACCAATTTGCTTTCCGCCCTTCAGGATCCACATCTGCCGCGTTGATATCCATTACTCATGAACTCCAAACCATGCTCGTATCTGAGCCCTATGTAAGACTCCTGTCCCTTGATTTTAGCAAGGCTTTCGACACTATTAGACACAAGCACCTTGCCGATCAATTAGCATCACAGCCCATCCCGGATTTTTTATACAATTGGGTGCTTGCTCTCTTGCACGAACGTCAGCACTGTACCAAATTTGGTGGTGAAATCTCTCCGCACTGTACCATCAATGCTAGTATTGTGCAAGGCTCTGGCCTTGGACCTACTGATTTTGTTATAGCCATTTCCAGTCTCAAACCTAAATTCAGTGGAAACCGTCTCCCTAAATATGCTGATGATAGCTACTTACTGATCCCAGCTTCTTGCATTGACACCACTCTTTCTGAACTTGACCATATATCTCAGTGGGCATCCATTAGCAATCTAAAACTAAATCAAGCTAAGACCAGTGAAATGATCATTAGGCGACCTCGGTCTAAAGCTATTGCTCTCCCTCCCGCCATCTCGGGCATCCAAAGGGTCCAGCAGATGGTTATTTTGGGTGTCACCATCTCTGATCGGATTGGCTTTGAGGCTCACATTAGCAAAATATGCTGTAAAGCCCGGCAATCCATGTTTGCTCTGCGTGTTTTAGTCGCCCACGGCCTTCATGGTCAACGTCTGTTTGACGTTGTTAGAGCTACTACCATTGCTAGATTACTTTATGCCTCCCCTGTTTGGTGGGGTTTTGCCAACGCAATGGAGCGTAAACGTCTCAACGGTCTTTTAAGAAAATTGACCCGTTCAAGCTTTCTTCCAACCGATTTTCCTAGTTTTGACACTCTCTGTTCTAGGGCTGACTCTGCTCTTTTCCGCTCTATCCTCTTAAATCCTTGTCACATTCTTCACGACCTCCTCCCTCCCATCAAGGTCACTCCATACAATACTCGACCAAGGTCACATAATCTAACCCTTCCTAGAGTTGATTCTTTTGCCAGAAACAGTTTTATTATGCGAATGTTATATAACTTTGCATAAATGTTTTCTATTATTTATTTCCTCTGTAAACTACTGTGCGTTTGCTGGTGGTGTAATAAAGAATATTCTTACTTACTTACTTAGTTTCAACTACTTAGATCTATATGATTTTAGACACTTAACACCTCTTCCGATCGGAATTTAAGTGCTATGCAACGCATAAATTTTATGAAATGGCAACATTATACACTCTTTGCTTTTACGAATTAGGTTACTACTTGCGTAAACGCGAAAATATAGGCCTATATTAGTGTGTGATCAGTGGCGGCGCTACAGAAGGACAAATCATGACAAATGCCCTGGTACAAATCCTTTGCCTTGGTCGTTGTCCTGCCATATAAGAC
Organism: Lumbricus terrestris; assembly: GCA_949752735.1. Taxonomy (NCBI): domain Eukaryota; kingdom Metazoa; phylum Annelida; class Clitellata; order Crassiclitellata; family Lumbricidae; genus Lumbricus; species Lumbricus terrestris. The sequence goes on from OX457041.1 coordinate 33,781,872, forward strand.
TGCCAGAATGTCTTCCCTGTCAATAATTTATTTAGGGCATAAATCGCTTCTGCACCGTTTACTTATATGAGTGCCCTGACTATCCCCTGGTTTAAAAAGTCTTATTCTAATATTCTTAAACGGTAATAGATGATTACTTTAACACTAGACTGGAATATGAAAAGACATGTTCATAATTAGGCTATTGTAAAAAAGAAGGATCGAATAACTAATAGACGAGTGTTGATTTGTTGAATATAACACGTTTTGTGTCAATTGTGTGTTCTTTTTCAGTGAGTCTGTAAGGTTGGGACTCCCACAGTTTTACCGAACAGGGCCCCCGCATTTGTTAATCCCGCCCTGCTGGTCTGTCCTGACCGGCCTGTGCATGTCTGCTCCACATCATGACACCTTGAAGCATCTGGGTCCCTTTTTGCGGATCTCAATCGTCTTGGTCTTTTACTGCCAGCGTATCGCCACCCATCTGGCAAACCTTCCTCCTTTTGTCCGGGCTTAGGACCGGCACAGGGACGTTGTTGGTTCCCTGTGGCGGATGATGGATGCAGTTTAACGTCGTGCCCAGGACCAATTTTTGCATAGACCTACTTAGATCAGAACACCAAAAAGATAAGCAGAAATAATGAAATAGAAAATTGAAATGCACTATAATAATGTAGTCTAGATTTTAAAAATGAGTAGACCTACAAATTAATCAGCAGAAATTAAGACCCGCATCATCATCAAAATCCTTGGGCTAAAAGCTTTGTAGACCTACAAGGCGGTTAAAGAATAGCTGGGCCACATAACTTTTCACTAGACCTCTTAGCTAGGTTAAAGATCGTCACAACGGGGCGCGGAAATTTCCCCCCTGGACAAAAACCCCCGGACAAACCCCCGGACAAAAACCTCCCCGAACAATTCCACTCAGGGTAGGACAAAAAACCCTGGTAGAACATATTGCGTGTAAGTGGTCAACAGTGTGACCCATAATCTAGTAATAATATTATTAGGTGAGCCTGACACAGCTGGTAAGGAACTCAACATACACGATTACATGAGCAGACACTACAGCGCAAACATATAGATGTAAACATAAACATGTGAAAGTGCTACTGCATAGTCACTGCTATTAGCGGCGCACAATTCAGTTGGCTGAATAGTCTGATGACAGACGGCGTACAGCCATCAATAGGCCTAATGATCCTGACCTTAGAGGCTTAGACCTTAGTCCACGCGCCTGAGCGCATCGAGCGACACAGCCTCTCCACGTTAATGAATAATGATCCTGACCACTCCCTTTTTAGTAACAGATATATATATAACCATTGAGCCAACTATATTAGATGATAGGTTACTTGTGAACATTTTGTGGTCATAATTTCACTCTCAACGATAGATGACGCTCCACTTAAAGTTCCGTTTCTATCGCTAAGGATCATGTTTTGAATCTCCAAAGGCATTTATTTTGCAAACATAATTATTCGTCAATCTGCTTTCATAGATGTAACTAATTGAAAGCTTTTATTTTATAAATATGATGTGAAATTTTCCGTTACTCCGATTAGCCTATAGCCTAGCCCAAAAACTTGTAGGCCTACAAGGCGGTTAAAGAATAGCTGGACCACATAACTTTTCACTAGACCTCTTAGCTATGTTAAAGATCGTCACAACGGGGCGCGGACATTTCCCCCTGGACAAAACCCCCCGGACAAACCCCGGACAAAAACCTCTCCGAACAATTCCACCCAGGGTAGGACCAAAAAAACCCTGATAGAACATATTGCGTGTAAGTGGTAGCGGCAGCCTATTACAATAAAACGGCGGTCCTAAGTACGCAGGCTAAGTTGGATTGATGAAAAGATTTCTCGCTAAAGAAAAGTCGGATTGATACAAAATAATTTGTACTTAAATGGAAGCTGGATTGATGAAAATGTTCTTGCTTAAATTGGAGCTGGATTGATGAAAATATTTATAGCAAGACTATTTTCATCAATCCAGCTTCAATTCAAGCAAGAATATTTTCATCAATCCAGCTCCAATTTAAGGAAGAACATTTTCATCAATCCAGCTTCCATTTAAGTAAAAATTATTTTGTATCAATCCGGCTTCTGTTTAACGAGAAATCCTTTCATCAATCCAACTTGCTTACTTAGGATCGCCGTTTTACTTACACGCAATATGTTCTACCAGGGTTTTTGTCCTACCCTGGGGGGAATTGTCCGGGGGTTGTCCGGGGGAGTTTTGTCCGGGGGCCTTGTCCAGGGGGAAATGTCCGCGCCTTCTGGAACCCAGCTACTTTTAGGGCCACAGGCCGGGTAGTTATGGGTCTAGGCATATATACAAAGTTTATGATTTATGCATCTTAAAGTATTATATTGCTGACACTTAACTACAATCAGTTCAAACTTCAAATGATCAACTGAATATATTCATAGATCTAATTGTCTATTGTATAATTTAGTCCTAGGCACGACGTTAAACGGCATCCATCCTCTGCCACTGGGAACCAGCAACTTCCCTGTGCCGGTCATAAGCCCGGATAAAATGAGGAAGGTTTGCCAGATGGGTGGAGATACGCTGGCAGTAAAAGACCAAGACCATTGAAATCCGCAAAAACCACGGCACAAGTGACATAGCGACCCATAGCGAAGTAAAAGCTTCAAGGTGTCATGATGTGGAGCTGACATGCACAGGCCGGTCAGCACAGACCAGTGGAGAGAGTCGGGGGGAGAGAGCGTGGGACACATACGGGCATTGACCCAGGTTGTCGTTCGTGCTTCTCTCCCAATATTCTCTTCATCAGACTAGCTGGCTCAAGATGTTAATGGTATGGACCTGCAGACCGGACAGGTTGAAGATGGGCAACATGACGCGAGATAGACTCAAACAGAGAGTGGCCCGGACACCTACGGGCGTTTAGCCCAAGGATTTCGATGATGATGATGATGATTGTATAATTGTATTGTATCGTATTTAATCTGATATAAGCTTATATTTCAGTAAGTCTGTGTGTTTGTTTGTTTGATTGTTTGTGTGTTAGCTATGCACGGCCAAAGTTTTGAAGCAATCGACCCAAATCCTTCGCAGGGGGGTCGGGGTCGACCCGACACAGGTTATTGGGGGTCGGCGAATCTCTGCCACCATGGGGGCCAGGGTGGGGACAAAACCCCTAATTTTCCCTACTTTTTCAGCCGTTGCCATGCATAATTTCACACTTACTCATCTGGAACGTTGCGACTACACAGATTTTTACACGGGCCTACTCGCCTCCACCAAATACACACCTCGGCCCAAGGTGTGTGTTGGGGGTGGGATGGGGAGGAGTGAGGGAAGAAAGTTTTTCCCGAAAACCAAAATTTCACGGGTGGCTTACCGGTGGAGGTTGGAGTGTGGTGGGGTGTCGTGGGGTGTGGTGGAGGAGGGTGGGTTAGGGAGGGGGTGGGGGAAGAAAGATTTTCCCAAAAACCCAAATTTTACGAGTGGCGAACTGGTGGAGGTCGGAGTGTGCTGGGGTGTCGTAGGGTGTGGTGGGGGATGGAGTGGAAAATTCCCCACCCCAAAAATCAAAATTTCACGGGTGGCTTACCAGTGGAAGTCGGAGTGTGGTGGAGTGTTGTGGGGTGTGGTGGGGTGGGGTAGGGGAAGAAAATGTTTCCCGAAAATCAAAATCTTACGGGTAGCTTACCGGTAGTATCTAACTCGATTGGGGCAAATTGAAACTGTGAGATAATTTGGAGTCATAATGAGCATTGGATTTCAAATAAAGTTTTTAAAAATATTTCTCGGGTCCACTTGCCTGAAAAACAGACTTGCCCGAATTTGCCCCACCCCCCCACCCCCTAGATCCTAACCCGATTCTCAAACTGACCTGCAGCAGCAGCAGAACAAGCTCTGCCGCTTCTTCGTCTGCTATTTACGTTGCTGGTCCATCATCATTCAAGCAATCTGCCTATAATCGGTCTTTGCTCAGCTGAGCTTATCGGCTGTTCGTACCGTTTGCATGATGCACCAATTCCTTGTTTTAGCACCACCTGAAAAGAACATCTGCCGGTGGATGCTGCTAACTGTAGCTGCAGGTGCTGACTAATTTGCATCTATGCTGTTTAACATGGAGAAAGAGACGAACTGTTAATTACCTGGACTGTAGTTGTGTCGATGACAGCGACATGATGGAAGTCGAAAATGACGCCCTTTGGGAGTGGAGCTGAAAGCGAAAAGCAATCACCTTAGCAGACATCAACCGGAAGTTCAGACACGGCTTCATTATTCGGGGCGCGGTGGTGTAGTGGTGGCGTCGTTGCCTTGAAGCCGGAAGGTTCGAGGTTCGAATCCACCTCGCCGCGTAGGGACCTTGGGCAAGTCCTTCACTCGCAATTGCTCAGCGCTTTGGCGTGAAACTCCAATGCAGTGTCCGCTCTGTATTCGGGAGCGCCTCTGAGTAGAGAGCTTGAAGGGGCGCTATAACAAGTGCGCATACAAACAAACAAGCCCAAAAGGCGTTTTCTAAATCCCGATAACACATTTCATGTTTCCTGGGTAGCGTGATAATTCCTACCGTGACACTTAACACCGGACAATTATTTCCCACGACAATTAATCCCACAATAATTAATCCCCATGACAATAAAATTCACAGGCCTTTAATACATTATTAATATTAACAAATATACATTATTAATAGGCTACCTGAAAACAGAAGCATGACTATTTGTACGACTATAGGCCCATAGAAATGTGCGCATCAGAATATAAAAGTGCGTCTCGGGATTTGAAGCTGGTTAAATGGCCTTTAAATAAAATTGATCCGCATATCAGTGCTGATAGTCGTGGTTTCAGATTTCAAAGTGTCTCCTTCCATTGTTTAAAATTTTTTAATTTCCATACTGCAATGGTCGCATTGCAAGCTATCATCTCAACAAATTTCTCATAATTTCAGTGCTGAAAGACAAGGTTTGAGACTTCAATATAGGCTATGTCCCCTACTCCCCTTCCCATTGTCTAAATTGCTTTAACTTTTTACAATAATGGTAGCACTAAAAGCTGTCATGTGAAAAAGTTACTCATAATTTCAGTGTTGAAAGATGAAATTTAAGATAACTATTCCCTCCTAATTGTTTAAATGTTAATTTGCACACGGTGATGATATTATACTTTAAGCTGGCATCTTAGCAAAATTGCTCATTATGGATAAACGGCGGATCACACAGTAATACACAGTAGAAATTCATAATGAAATATTTCCGAAATATTGGAGGATATAAGCAGGTCGGTCCCCAGTGCTCCCACCACAAATTTCGGGGACCCTCCCTATGTATCCCAAAGACTCAGCCCATAGATCTATATAGGCGTAACTAGCGGACATCATAAATTCTTTGAGCAAACCGAATTTTTTAGAAGAATGGTAAATGGTGCTTGATATCGTTTTTCAACATGTCGGGGAGACAAGACATTCGCTCGGTGGAACTCTCGATCTAGTCATCACCTCCGATGAAACTGCTATTCAGGATTTATATGTTGAATTTATGTTCACCCGCCAGCCTCATCGGATCACTCGCTCATCGTGGAATTTACTCTTCCTCCCTCTACTCCCAACCCATACACAGCATTCGTATGATGCGGGGCTGGAAATCTCTCAACTATCAAGCTCTGACTAGTGCATTGCATCGCTCAAAACTCGCTTCCGAACCCTCTTCTTTTGATTCTCTGTCAGTATCGGAGCTATTCGACCTCCACCACCATGACTGGGTTTACGTTGAATTGAGCGCGCACATTTCGCCGACCTTCATCTCAGCTACCTCAATTCGCCGGTGACACGAAACGGAGTATCCCCCCTGAAAGCTATCCGGGGGGATGAATTAATCTATCCCTCCGGATGGAATTAACCGGTCTAGACTATCCGGGGGGATGAACCATTCTATCCCCTTTTTTGAAAATTGCGCAGAATAATTTTTTTATGCTTTAATCAAAATTTAAAGTGACTCTAATTGTTTTAAGTGTCCTATAAGCAAGACTCAGGTAAAGGCAACTCGAATTTATTTTGTGACTCTGAGTGTTCTTAAGCGTTTTAAATATTCTAAGTGCTCTAAAACCACAGCAAGAAAATTATCTAGTAGGAATAAACATACCTGTTAGTGAAGCAGATGAAAATTAATTTGCCAAAAAAAATACACGCTTATGTAGGCCTAAGCGGTTTTTTCTACTTTTTTTTAATTTGGGGGATACAATTAATATGGGGGAATACTTTATTTCGTGACACCGGCGCGAAACACAGCGCCTACACAATTCGCCGCGATTAAACACAGCGACTGCACAATTCGCCGCCCTTCAATTCAGCGCTGCTTCAAAAAGGCGTTTCTAAATACCGGGTGTAAACAACACGTGTTATTGCCTACTTAACATGTAACTGAATAACTGAACAAATGATTTGACTATTTGAATTATTTCCTCTTGCAGCACTAGGCTATGTGTAGGCTAATACATTTAAGTTGTTTGAAAGTTTTATCGTTAAAATAAACTTTGACATTGTTATCATAAAAGTCGCTGATATGTAATTTTTAATGTAAATTAAACTGTTTGAAAGTTTTTGAAAGATTCATCATTAAAATAAACTTTGAAAGTTTTTTAACGCTTTGTCATTAAAATGAAATTTGAAAATGTTAGCCTATCATAAGAGTCGCTGAAGTGAATGGCAGCGAATTGTGTAGCCGCTGTGTTTCGCGGCGGCGAATTGAGGTCACTGAGATGAAGGTCGGTGAAATGTGCACGCTCAATTCAATGGACACCCCATGACTGAACTGGTGAACAATCTTCCTCCTCTGTGGAGTGTCAAGACGCGTCTACGACCCCTTCCAGCTTGGTTCGATGGTGAATGTCGCCGGCATCGTCGACGGGTGCGGTGCTTCGAAAGACGCTACCGTCGTCGTTCAAGGGATCCGAATGACGGCCTGACATGGGTCACTCAACTTCGGTCACTCCATCGACTTTTTCGTCAAAAGGAAGCAGAATTTTGGGAGAATCTCGTGGCCCGAAATTAAAAGAACCCGAAGCGCCTCTGGACGTCCATCAAGGGCCTCCTGGGTCAAGCCCCCCGCTCGTCTGCTGCTCCTTCCTTCTCTGCCAATGACTTCCTTAAGATGATGACAGAGAAGATTGCAAGTCTTCGTGCATCAACTGCTGACGCTCATTTACCTAAATTTTCTAGGACAGAATTCAAGTTTGACTGTTTTCGCCCCATCACTGAGGATGAACTCCGTCGAGCTATCAACTCTTTGAACCAGAAATCACGTGAACTTGATCCACTTCCTCCATTTGTTATTGTTAACATTTTAGATGACATTGCTCCATTTTTAGTTTACATGTTTAATAGGTCCCTTACCGAGGGTCACCTCCCAGCATGTCAAAAATGGGCTATAGTTTTCCCTATATACTTAAGAAAGTCAACCAATTATCGTCCTATCTCTAACTTTTGATCTCTAATCTCTACTCTCTGATATCTACTCGGCCATCGATAGATCACATTTAACACTCCTGGTGCTCTTTGATGTTTCCTCCGCCTTTGATATGGTTGACCATAAGATCTTGCTACAGCGTCTTCAACTTTCTTGTGACCTCGATCTTAACTGGTTCAAATCTTACCTTTCAGATCGTTCTCAGATGGTCGTCCTTGGTGATTCCAGAACGACCTGGGCTAAAGTTAACTTTGGAGTCCCACAGGGCTCAGTCCTTGGCTCAATCTTGTATCTACTTTATACTGCTGACATTCCTTCTTTATTTGCTAAACACTTGGCCAATGACCATCTGTATGCCGACGATGTCCAGACCTTTGTACATGGTCCTCCTTCTGATCAGGTTGCCCTTGGGACTGATTGACTCCTTGCCACATGATCTCCACTCTTGGATGTCAGCCTATCGACTTTGCCTTAATCCCACTAAGATGCAACTGATCTTGTTTGGTACTAAACAACAGCTCCTTAAACTTAACGTCCCACTCTTGTCCTCAATGTACCCTGACTTTACATTTTCATCTAGTGTCCGTGATTTGGGCGTCACTCTTGATGGCACCCTTTCGTTCTCTGATCACCTCTCACAATTGACACGCTCGTGTTATTATCACATGAGGCGTCTGAGAGCCATCAGAAGATCTGTTTCCTCTTCTGTATTTAAAACCATTGTTCATGCGAATTGACTATTGCAACTCACTATTTGTCGGGCTTCCCAAAGTTTGCTTATCCTCCCTTCAGTCAGTTATGAATTCGGCAGCCAGACTCATTGCTCGTCTACCTCGCTACTCCCAAATTTCTACCTAGATGACTGATGTTCTTCACTGGCTTCCTGTTGCTTTTCAATTCAAGGTACTGCTCTTAGTTTCAACAACTCAAACAGGACAAGCTCCTAAATACCTTTGTGACTTGATGCATAAACCCCCTCTCTGCAGTCTCTTCCTGCTCTCTCCGGTCTGCTGACCGACTAGATCTCTTGGTTCCAATGGCAAGGATTGCCATGGCCCAACACCGTGCCTTTGCCATTGTAGGTCCTTCTATGTGGAATGACCTCCCTCCCACTATCCGTAGTAAGCTCTTATTGGGGGTGTCATCTTCAGCTCTTCGCTACTTGAAGTCTTTTTTATTTCCTCTCGGTTGTCACGCTGAGAGCGCCTCTGAATAGCTAGTCTGCAAGAGGCGCTTTATAAATGCTTATATACAATGCAATATATACAATACAATATATACAATACAAAAAGTGGAATTTACATTTTGAAGCTAAAAATGTCAAAATTAGATTAGCTGTCGCAATCTAAAGAATTAATTCTAGCAAAGTGTAAGTACACATTTATAATTATTAGGTTGCTAGAAGCATAGTGGATAGCATTGAAATTGCTTTTATAAATTATGTGTACATCTTTTGTAAATTTCTGAACGGTATAGGCTACCTCTGGCAAATCGTTAAGCGACTCCCGTGGAGGTCGCGACCTACAGGTTGAGAACCGCTGCTTTACAACGATTTGAGCTTAAACGCAGAAAGCCATGTGCACACTGTGATGACAGCGCTGTGGAAGTGTGTAGATTCGGTTCAGTTAGATAAGATCTTCACCACTGGTCACTAAGCGCTCAGAGGTCTAATGCCAATCCTGATACATCGACTGTATGTCTGTGTCGTGATGTTAACGCAGGGTTTAAATTCTAAAAGAGAGCAAGAAATAGAATTTACTCTGCAAGTATAGTGGTATGATAACATCCTTCATGTATTCAATTGCCGGATACAAAAGTCCACTGTAGAACTTGGCTACGATCACCGTATTTTCCGAGGCTATAGGTTCGCCCTGCAACACAATAAGATAATCAGCTGGACACATTTAATTCATTCATTCATTTCAGACATTTATATAGCGCCTCTTCAAGAGTATCTACCCGAAAGCGCTCCCGACCCAACCACAGCTAAAGAGAAGAGTCTTAAGAGCAGAGTATAGAACGTCGTCTCAAAGGCTCTCTAGGCATCAGACGTAGTTCCACAGGAAGCCCATTCCAGGTTGCAGGGCCAACGATATGTGCAGAAAAACATGGCGCTGCGTACAGGAAGTGCGCGACCTGGGGACAAGAAGCTCAGCCTGTTTAGAAGGCGGAGAGAGCCACGGTGCTGGACGCTTATGGTGAACCAACAGAGCTCCTGCAAATAGACAGGGGCCACGCCCGCGACACAGCGCCAAACCATGGAAGAGATCCGGTAGGTGACCCTTTGTGAGAAAGGGAGCTAATGCAAGACGTCTCACATATAATCAGTGACATGGCCGAATCTTGGGATGCGACCAACAAGGCATGCCACAGAGCGCAAAACCCGATCCAGTCACCTAACCCGAATCACCGGAAGACCAGCATAGAGGGCGCTACAGTAGTCCAGACGAGAGACAACAAAAGAGTGGATTAGCGTTAAGGCAGCATTGGAGGTTAAGGAGCGGAACACCACTCTAAGCTGACGCAACTGATAGTATTGCAACTGCTGCACAGCAGATTGATATGCCGCGTAAAGGTGAGTTCTTGGTCTAATGTAGGTAAAATGTTTGAAATGTTTGAAAATGATATCTTCAGGAACTCTTTACTTTAACCTCGGCTTAACGTCGCTCTCTGCGCTCGGTCTCTATAGAGGTGACTTTGTGGTTGCACATGCATGCACAGCCATCAGACAGAATAGAGCTTTATTGATTGTTGGTCCCTCTCTTTCGGTTAGCCTCCCCTGTGGTCTATAGGCTATAAACTACTCGGTACTTTCCTCCTTGTCCATGCCTGGGTCGGGAGCGCCTCTGAACAGTTATCTTGAAAGAACGCTGTATAAATTTCTCAGATAGATAGACAGGCAGACAGACAGACAAGTCATATCTCAAATAACTGTTTGGAACTGAACTTGATAGTGATTCACAACTTGTGTTCAATGTGCCCATCACCAGTGCCAAAACTTCTTTTGAGTCTCTTTGCAAAGTTCTTGATGGACCTGTCGATTAATCTGACAGATTTCTTATTTACCAATTTGATTGTCATCTTGCTAAGTGACTTCTCAGTGACGTGCAGCTACGCCGGTACCATGTTCCTATTTTAAATAGTAATGATAATGATCATCTGGCATTATCAAAGCCTATTTGATAACAATTATTTGAGATGAGACTTAATAAAATCTTGTTTTTGCTACTTTTTGTTGTGTTACGTCTTTGAATCGTCAAAAAACGTTGGATGGCCTTCTTAAAAGTGCCATAACTTTTATTCTGCTTGAAATATTTTGCTGAAATCTGGTCATCATGTGTAGATATGAATTGCCTTTAAGCTTGTAAAATTTCATTTCGAAATTCTTACTTCCGGCCAAGATATTAGCCAGAATAATCAAATTGGTTTGTTGTTACTTTTTGTTGCGTCGCGTTTTTGAATCGTCAAAAAACGGTGGGTGGCCTCACTAAAAGTGATATAACTTTTGTTCTGTTTTAAATTTTTTGGTAATTTGACCATTGAACGTAAATATGAATGGCCTTTAAGACTGTAAAGTTTCATATAAAAATTCGTATGTTTGGCCAAGATATGGGCTGAAAACCGTAGGGGATTACTTTTTTTGGCGCACCCTGTATATCTTGCTTGAAAAGTCAAGGTCACGTGGGTGTGTGGTCTGAACGCAGTCTTTAGAACAGAAACGTGCGCTGGATGTTGTTGGAGATCACTCACAAACTTTTCGGTTTGAAGATTTCCACAATCATAATGAGAAGCCACAATACAGTATAATCAATCATCGATTGTCAAGTGACGCTGTTAATTGGGGGGAGGGGGAGCTGCAGTTATGCCTGCAAGCGCATACAATACTCATGGGCTAAGAGGGACGGGAGGGGGAACTGTTGCCAGAAATTTGATGTTGAGAGATGGATCAGCTTATATAACCCGATAGCCTATTTTTTTGCTTTATAAATATTTATCATTGTAAATCTTTGCAGTGTTTTTCACTCTTTTGGTGTTTGCTGGCGGCGCAGCAAATCTTCTCAGGCCTAAACCCCCGGACAAAACCCCCGGACAAAAACCCTCCGGACAATTTCCCCTGATTTAGCCTAGGACATTAATTCCCGGACAATTCCCTCTTTGCTGCGCATAGTCTATTTCTGTAGGTATAACTTGCTCAAACTTAGGCTAATTATCCAGTTCGCGGTGCAGTGTCATCTTGTTAGTGTCATAAACACATAAACACATGTCGCTGTCATTCAAGCGTGAACTTACAACTTGCTAGTGTCGTTCATTCATGAATCTTTGTCATCAATCCAGCTTCCAATTAGGCAAAAATTCATTTAATCCAACTTCTATTTAAATAACAATTACTTTTATCCATCGATCTCCAATTTAGGTAAGAATATTTTCATCAATCCAGCTCCAATTAAAGCAAGAATATTTTCATCAATCCAGCTCAAATTTAAGCAAGAACATTTTCATCAACACAGCTTCCATTTAAGTAAAAATTATTTTGCATCAATCCGGACATTATCCGGCTTCTATTTAGCGAGAAATCTTTTCATCAATCCAACGCGTACTTATGACAGCCGTTTTATAGTAATACCACTTAAACGCAATATGTTCAGCAGGTTTTTTGTCCTACCCTGGGGGAATTGTGTACTTATGACCGCCGTTTTATAGTAATACCACTTAAACGCAATATGTTCAACCGGGCGTTTTTGTCCAGGGAGGTTTTGTCCGGAGGGGTTTATCCAGGGAGGGAAATGTCCGTGCCCCATTTTGCCCTCTCATATAGGGGATAAAACGCCCCTTATTGTCCCATTTGTATTGGATGATAATGCAATGTAATGTAAATCTTCGAGAATATCTCAGCGCCCACAAAAGCCACGTCAGGGAGACCAGCTTATTCACCGGCGCTATATCAAATCAAGTCCGCAATAGCCAGAGCTGCCGTTTTCGTTCCGGTGCCAGGTCAAAATCCGGGGAGGTCAAGCCGAGGAGACAGCGTGGTGCTACGGTAGTTGTCGGTGATGGTGGTAGTTGGGTGATGGAACCTGATTGGAATCTGGATAGGATAGCTTGAAGAGTTCGGTTTTCAGTCATGAATGGAATGCAGCAGAGGAGAGTGCAAGCGGAGGAGAGGTTGAATTTGGAGGGGAGACTGGAGAGATAGGAGGATGAGCGAACAGGCGGAGGTATGTTGGGAGTCCGTTCCAAAGAGCTGGTGCAGCATAGACTAAGGAGCGGTTGCAGAATTTCAGAGAGGATGATACTGGAGGCCGAGAGAGAGAAAGATATGATGATGAGCGACTAGACCTGGGTGGTTGGATGGTGATTAGTTGACGAATGTAGAAGGGCTGAGAGGTTTGAAGAGCGTTGTAGATTAGAGATACAATTTTGTAATGGATGCGCTGAGGGACTTTTAGCCAATGAAGAGACTTGAGAACAGCGGTTCTGTGGTGATGTTTGGGAGTCTTAGTGACTGCGCGGGCAAGAGCATTCTGGATAGTTTGCAGGCGTTTAATTTGAAGAGAATCTATTTTATGGAAGAGCAAATTGCAGTAGTCGAGTTTGGAATGAACTATGAGGTGGCTATTGTGCAGGCGGTCGGGTAATTGAGAATTGGGCGCAATCGACGGAGGTCGCGGATATGCATGCAGCAGGTGCGGGATAGCTGGGTGATGTGGTCAGAAAAAGTAAGGTTTTTGTCGAAAATGACTCCAAGATTGCGGACATGAGAAGAGTATGGCGTAGGAAGAGTTGGGTCTGTTTGAGAAAAGCCAGGAAAGTAAGTAAGTAAGTAAGAATATTCTTTATTATACCACCAGCAAACGCACAGTAGTTTACAGAGGAAATAAATAATAGAAAAAAACAACATTTATGCAAAGTTATATAACATTCGCATAATAAAACTGTTTCCGGCAAAAGAATCAACTCTAGGAAGGGTTAGATTATGTGGCCTTGGTCGAGTATTGTATGGAGTGACCTTAATGGGAGGGAGGAGGTCGTGAAGAATGTGACAGATGTGGATCCTGAAGGGCGGAAAGCAAATTGGTCTGCAAAGATCCGGTTTGTGCAAGGTTCTGCAATAAAGGGATAAATGTACTTACGTATGACAATTTTTTCCAAGATGCGAGAGAGGATGGAAGTGATAGAAATGGGTCTAAAGTCAGCTTCTTTGACAGGGCGCGAAACCTTGGGTTCATGCTGAGGCGCCACTGTAAAGGAACATAAGAGTTAGTAAGAGAGCAAGTGAACAGATCCGCAACAGGCAGAGCTAAGAGATGTGCCATGGTTGACATCAACCATGATGGTATATGCCATCAGGACCGGTGGAGTTGCCTTTTACAGACGCAAGTGCTTTATAAATGTCACATATATAGATTAAAATTGACAACATGGTCTTGAACAACAAAGGAGGATAGTCTAGTTTGTTTAACTGCTCGCGCAGGCCAATGATGAGAAATTCTGTTTTTGAGGGGTTGAGGCAGAGCAGATTAGCGGTCATCCAGGCTGAAATCTGAGTGATGGTGTTATGTAGCTGATTTAGTGCGTCTGAGAAGGAGCGAGGGGAGAAAGATATGAATAATTGAGTGTCGTCGGCATAGAGGTGATGATCAGCAGAGGAAGATGAAATGAGTTTGCTGAGTGGGAAGGTATAGAGAATGAACAGGAGAGGACCAAGGACTGAACCTTGAGGGACACCACAGGTGAGGATTTGTTGATTAGATGAGTGACCAGAAGCGCTAACGGTGAAAGAGCGTGAGGAAAGGTATGATTTGATCCATGAGAGGGCAGTGCCAAAGATTCCAAAGACAACGTAGAGGCGATTGAGAATAATAGCATGGTCTATTGTGTCAAAGGCTGCAGAGATGTCTAAGAGGCACAGACAAGAGACTTGTTGATGGCCTATCGCCATCACAAGTTTGTTGTAGAGCGAGGCCAGAAGTGTTTCGGTAGAGTGATGCTTAGTGTAGGCAGACTGGTTTGGGTTTAGAAGATTGATGGAGATGAGGTAACTGTTGAGACGAGAGAGGACAATCCGTTCGGAGAGGTTTGGATAAGAATGACAGATTTGAGATTAGACGATAGTTGGATAGGATGATAACGTTTTTAACATCTAAAGCTACCCTGTGAGATTGCCCATCAATGCGTGGAGACTTGAGCAGAACAGAAGGGAGCAGTCTACTTCAAAAATTTCTTTTTTTACCTGTCTCAAACCAAACCTGAGGTAAGTCTCCGCTTAAGGAAATACGACTACTTTATATATATATATAATATTTATAATATATATAATATAATATATAATATTTATAATATATATAATATATAATATTTAATATATATACTATATATATAATATATATAATCTATATATAATTATAAATATAAAAACTTCGGACAATGAATTTAATATTTCAGTGTAAATGTTTGACCAAATCATAACTTATTATGTTCATATAATTCATCGAGTGGATCTCCTCCCCCCCATTCATTCGTTCATCCATCCACCCACCCACTCACCCACCCACTCGCCCATATATTCAACGTCACATTGCACATATATTATAGAGCGCCAATACGTTTATAACTACGCACGTTGCCTACGTAGAGCTTACATACAAATGGTCTTACCAAATAGCGCTACTTACAGATTCAAGCAATGTCCTAGCTTCATGCTTAATAACCTAAAAAAATACAAAACAATACAACTTGTATTTGCAACGCAATTCATACCAATCACTTACTTGCACGGTATAATTGTTTTGTTGCTATTGCAAAACTAATTATTGGCGATTATATTGTAGGCTACTGCAGTACTGCATCTTGTCTTGTTTTGTCTTTAGCCATCTTCGATTTGAAGCTTGGCCACACCCTGAACTGTCTGTCTCCAGATGTATAGGCCTATATCTTCTGTCGTCCTCAGTAGTTGAATCACAGTCAAACCTGTCCAAGATAATTATTATGTTCTCAATCCAGGATGCTCTTGGTCTTCTCTCGATTCAGCTGTTAAATGGCTTTTTAAACACGCAGTAGCACACGAAATGTGCAGTTGCAAATGAATTTGTGCAGTTGTAGAAGCAGTTATGTGCAGTGAACAGCAGTTTTAAAAGGTCACTGTCATCCGATTGAGGTGGTGCACCAGATTTTAAAGCAGGGAAGTTGAAACCTTACTGGAAATATTTTGTCCAATTAACCATATGAAAGGTCGTTAGAAATTTTCGGCCCAAAGAGCAATAGATGAAACACTGCTGGTTGTGCAGTTATAACAATTCATTTAAAAAGCCCTGAGCTGTTGTACCCTGCATTATTATGGTTTTTCCAAACAGTCTCCACTTTTCTTTTTAATGTAACCAAAGTATTTCAGCTACCTTGTTTAAATGTTGTCTAACAGCTGACGTTCTGTGCCGATCAGTGGTTAAAGTGTTGTGAGTGAGCAGTGGAAACGCTAAACATGAGCTAATGAAGAATTTGTTTGAAATGCGTGTGTTTTAGAGTTCCTTCATGACGAGCAGTGGGAACGCGAGCCAAGAATTTAAAGAGCAGTGGGAACGCCGTTCCCATACACTTTAAACCCTGGTGCCGATTTGTTCCAGTAGGCCTACCCATGCATTAGTTTTCTTTGCCATCGTCCATGAAATTCTTAGTAGTCTATCTGCCTCAGTCCTTTCATTTGGAATGCATTTTGTCCTATTCTCATGAGATTTCTTGATGGTTCATCCTTCAAAACCATCAGTTGCGACCGGACATATCATCAGTGCAGGGCCTACTATCTCCCCTGTAAGCTGGAAGCAATCCCCCCTAACAGAAGCTTTTTGTTTATATATTGCATGCGTCGAAGGCGCGAAGCCCATATCGACTAGAGGGTCTGAGGGAGCGTCGTAAGCTCCCCCAGCGGGGTCTGGGGCGGAGCCCCAGAAACCAACGCATTTTTACCTGTTGGCATCGACTACAGCGCATGTTTTAGGCTCTTGTTTGCTAGCTGCTTATGAACGATAAAGTCATGAAAATTATCACTTTTTTATTTGCACGCTGTAATTGTACCTCTTTAAGCTGTCATCTTCACAAAATTGCTCGTGAATTCAATGCTCATAAACGTGGTTTAGGATATCATAAAATGTCGCTCCCCATTATTTAATTTTTTTTAATTTGCACAATATAATGGTGACATTCTAAAATTTCTCATTATGGGTTAACAGTGTGTTAGACACTGTAATAGTCCTGTGAAGTTCGTAAAGGTCCAGCATTCAGTAAAATATCAACTTCTTTTGGTAGGCCTATATCAAATTGAGTAGTCTACTGTCAGTTGCATACGTGTCTTTAAAAAAGCCAGCCAATGCGCTGCCAGGAGGACGTTTCGTTTTTTCGGCTAGTCCACAAGGTTTCGTATTAATTTTTACTCTAAGGACAAGGAAGAAATGCACAGACAATCCAACACAGTCCTGACTCCTGAGACACTTTGCGTTAAGTTTGTTTTAAATACACAAGCGGCTGATTCGGGTAAGGATATTATTACCAAGAACAACCGGGTATTTTTCATACAAGTAAAAAAACTTTAAAATTTCTCTACAAATGCTTCGTACAAGAGACCAGTCACGTATAGCCTACATGCAGACAACTCTGTGTCTGAATTAGACCAAATAATATATATTCAACTGCGAATATTTAAAAAACGCGTCAATCGACAGAGATCTTGCACAGTTACGCTGGTCTCCCATCTCCATCTGTTGATTTCTAGAGGAGACAACAGTTCATGTGTGTAATATCTACTAGACCTGCTAGACCTATACAATCTTGCAACTCAAAGAAGCTTGTCAAGTTCAGGTAAGCAGATTTTTAATAGGAGCTTGCTTCATTCAACCTAATCGTTTAAATTTGCAAATGGACTAATCGCAATCATTGCCTAGTCGTGATTGTAATCTCCAAACTCCTAAAGCGCCACTTGAAAGCCAAGCGCGGGGCACCAGCTTATTCACGAGTGCTGCGTTGAGTGGCTTAAGTCAAAAAGGGTTGTCCGTAAGAGTAGCCCAAAGGGGGTCTGGGTCCGGTCTGAATGATTATGCACTTAAATAGAAGATGATCGACATACCTTGATCTTCGGGCGTGAGGCTGGATAAAGAAGAAGGACAAGCGATAATCCAGCTCCAATAAGGACGCCATACTGCAACAGATGGACAAACAGTTTTCCAAACGCCACACCTGAATCGCTTGTCAGGTTTACGGCAGAAAATGAATATTGAGAGGAAATGAAAGAAGCCTGAATTATTGAAACCCTCCATTTGTGGTCGTATTGTCATAGTTCCATTTAGTATGGTAGGTTCTATGCGTGATTCTACTGAAGTTAACAGTCATTTCATCGATTATCCGTATAACGTTGCTGCTTTCATTGCTGATGCTTCTATTGCTTTCAATTTTACTTCTATTGCTGTTTATATATTTTTCGCCTTCATTCCCCATGGACTTAGATCTATAGATTATTATTTATTAGGATAAAGTCTGGTGTCTATTGTCGTTCGTGGGCCGATGTCGTTTCTATTGTATTTCTATTATCGCTTTTGTTAGTAGGCTACATCTACATTGTTGTTTATCCTGCTTTTATATTGCCTTTCCTGTAAGAGTTTATGCTTTTGCTTCCGTTGCTGTTTCCATTGTTAGTTTCTACTGTTGACGCTTTAGCTGTCTCCTCCACTATAGATTATGGCATAAGTTTTTAATTATTGTTTACTTACAGCGATGCTGTAGACAAAGGAAATGATGAATGACACCAACCATGGCAGCAGATCAATCTCTGTAAATTAAAAGAAAATAATGTCAGCTATCAATTCCTCCTCTTATATATTTCACCTCCCGTTTTACATCCATACCCATTCTTCTTGTTATCTTACATCCATACCAATTCTTCTTGTTATCATACAGCCTCTATCAGTCTATCTCGCCTCCGCTGCTCTGCTTTCTCCTATACTGCTTCATCTTTCCCTATCAATTTATCCGTCAGCATGTCACTTCGATTCATCAAAGAAAAAAATTGAAAACTTTCAAATTCTTTGGCATATAGCTCTGCACCGGTGCTTCCCTAATTGCATTCACATTCGCTCACACTATCACTCAGACGACTTGATTCAGCGGTGAGCCTCTCCACTTAGTCTCTGCTGAATTATTATTGGTGGTCTGTTGGCTTGCTTAGCCTAGTAGGCCTATAATTGTTTATGCTATAAACTAGCAGTGGCGGCGCTACGCCAGGGCATGGCAGGGCAAATGCCCTGGTAAAAAAGCCTTTGCCCTGGTCGTTGCCCTGGTCCTTGCCCTGCCAGAAATTTTGCCCTGACAGAATTTGTTCGGGCATATTGTTTCTTACTGTTCTCGTCCGTATGCTCTTTGGCAGGGCAAGAGTTCTGGCAGGACAAACTTCTGGCAGGGCAAAAGTTCATGAAGAGAACAAAATCTGACAGGGCAATTTTCTGGCAGAGCAAAAGTTGTGGCAGGGCAAAAGTTGTGGCATGGTAAAATTCTGGCAGGGCTAAGGTACTGGGAAAGAACAATTCTGGCAGGGCATAAATTCTGACAGAGCAAAATTCTCGCAGGGCAATAGTTCTGGCAGGAAGACATTCTGGCAGGGAAAAGTTATGGCAGGAAAAAATTGTGGCAGGCCAAAATTTCTGACAGGGCAAAATTTTGACAGGGCAAAAATTCTGGCAGGACAAAAGTCCTGGCAGGAAAAAATTGCGGTAGGGCCAAAATTCTGGTAGGGCATAATTTTGGCAAAAGTTCTTTTAGGCAAACTTTCTGGCAGAGCAAAATTCTCGCATGACAAGAGTCCAAGTAGGGCAAGATTTTGGCAAAAGTTCTGTCATGGAAAAATTCTGACAGGGAACTGGCATGGGAAAAGTTCTGGCAGGGCAAAGGTTCTATCAAGGAAATGTTCTTTGGCTGTTTATCCACATTGCCGTATACAACTAACAGCACATGTCTAACTGTCGCTTTATTGTTTTCAAATGAAGCGTATATAGGCATTTGTGTAAACAATAGATTTATATTCCTGACTCAGTTATTTTTTTGCTGAACTTTTTGCTTTCGAAATGCTACTTTAAAGAGGATTTGCAATGCTTCACTAATTCCCTGAGATTAGTCTATAAGATTTATAAGATTTGCTTTTCAAATGTCAATAAGTGTTCGGTTTTATGGCTCGCCCATCTGATCCTCTGACCAGCCAACCCTACTAGTGTAGGGTGGGTGATTTCACTGGGAGCCAAATTATAGGCCTATGTAAACCTGTAGGCTGTACTACCCACTAGGCCTAGTACCCAATGTTTAATCTAGACGTCTCTGGGTGGAAGTCACCTCAGGAATGAATCTCCCCCAGAAAAAATCGCGACGTGTTGTATACATGTAAATAAATACCATTCCCAAGAAAATCAGAAAAGTCAATGTTGTGTAAGAATTTCCTCCCCTTCACCCAGAAAACCGAGCTTGTGTCCATACATAATTATATGGTGGACGTGTTGGTTAAAAAGGTCATCAGTTATTTTTTGCAGTTAAAGTTATATGTTTTCGTGAGATTTCGATCGAAAGACAAAAAAGGTCATGGATCAGTTTTTTTTAGCCGAAATGGCAGCGGTATTGTTCAAATGAGTAACAAAAAGTCTTCAGAAAAGTTTGGCGACCACTCAAAATGTCCGGCCAAAGCCGACTTTTTCACCCCCTCTAGAAACTCGAATTCCCTCCCCCAAGGCATGAAGACTATATTATAAACACTGCATGCGTACTACCGGGCACGCTACTCGCCCTCTGCCCTGGCTACTTGTATGACTGCCCTGGCTGTGCCCTGGCTACAAAAAGTGTCTGGCGCCGCCACTGTAAACTAGGCTTTCTACCACAATTCAATTTATTAGAACTACGTTCTACGGGATTTCATTGGGCCAACCATGCCTTCCATAGGGTAATGATATTGTTGACAACTCTAAAAACTAGGCTTATCTTAGAGAACGCAATTGTTGTTAATTTTAACAAGTTTTATCTGGAAACAATGAGACTGTTGCAAAGTCTGTCAGCTATAGGC